>VXAB01010471.1:643522-661648 GCA_013399175.1 Odontophorus gujanensis | reverse complement strand
CTTTTTTTTTTTTTCTTTCTAGGCTAAGATTTTGCCTTGATGGATACAAATTCAGTCTATCATTTCACAGCAATATTTTTATTCAGTATGTACTAACATGCTAGGCAGTTTCAACCCATAAAGGCCACATGGATTTTCACTGTAGGTTAATATTGCTAGCCTCAGACACGGACTCAGCAACCTCAGAAAAGATTGAAATTCTAAAAATATTTTTCAGAAAAAATTCCTATCAGTCATTTGAGGTAAATTGTCTCCTCTCACAGCAACACTCCAGTGGCAGAAGGGACCGATGGGCAATGATGCTACATTCATTCCTTCAAATTCTTCCCTGTGGGGAAGGAAATTCAGTTCAGTTCCCACAACAGATGACTGGATTAAAGGGTCAGGTGTCTAATTGCCAAGTACTTTTGTTGAAGACAGAGGGACTGGAAACCGCCATGTCATTTATTCCCATGTAACCAACCATGCTAACACATGGACTTCCTGAAAGCACCATGTCCCAGTTAACTTCAGGTGGTGTTAATGTAAGAAGAAGCCCATCTCAGGAGTGAGTCAACTCCCCAGGGATGCAGCAGGGACCAATCTCTCTCCCCCACCTTGACTCAGGCCCTGAGAAACCAACTCCCCACCAGAGCCAGTGCAGCACAGGTGTCCTGGGCAAGTCCTTCCAGATTTCCAAGGCAGCTCAAACTCTGCCACAAAAACGAGATCTTAAAACATCGATCAGGTAGCTAGGTTATGAAATATGACTGGCAGACATTCATTTCTCCTTCAAAATAAGGCAGCCTATGTATCACTGTTCTACAGACCAGACCCAAAGTTGGATCATGAAAATCATGGACTGAAATTGAAAGATTTTGGACTTTTCTGAAAATTTTGTCCAATGATGAGAGTATCCCAAGACAGTATGTAAGGTACAAAATATTTCTGGTACCTCCTATTCAGGAGCCAGTTCTAGTCACCTGTGATCATAACAGAGTAAAACCCAACGCAGGAAAAGTAGAATGAAAACCCATACTAACAACCTCTATCTGTTCAGCTTGAAAAACGCTTGCATGTTATATGATATAACAAAGTCTGAACTTTAAAATGTTCGTACATAGTATTATTACTGAGGCAATACATAATTGTTACAGCAGAGATTTCTGCATAATCTCTTTCCTTTGTTTTTTCTTTTTTTTTTTTCCTTATCAGATCTTCACCATGTAGCACTTCAGTTCATCAAAATATCAAAGAAAAGGAATGGAAAGACTATACGCAACGCTTAATTATAATTAAATATTAATTCAATTAATTAATCGATTTTCCATATAAATCTTTCTAACTAGCTCTAATGCCTAACGCCCCTCCATAAAATTCACACTTTTAAGTTAAATGCTGTTCCATGCCTACCAAGAAATTGTTCATCATCTATATATTGTCATAAATTAGCTCATGTTGTGTTTAACATCTCAGAGCAGACTTCAGTATGGCCTGCAGCTTCTCACACTAATGAGGACACACAGTACCCATAGCATCTCTGTGAGTTTATGAATTTACCATGTATTTTATATTTGGGCTCTTGGAAATGCTTTTTGAGCTCCAGAGAAATGACTCAAAAGCAAACAGCAGCTTTAAAACGGGAAACTGATCCATCCTATAAAATGATTTGCCAGTTAAATGTTCCAAATTCCTCTAGGTCTGATCTGGGAGCTCTTGTGCAGGCAGAGCACTTGAGAAAGCTCTAGATCTGAAAACACGAGAGTGAAAGAGATTTGGCCCGCGTGTTTTAATCTTCAGAAAGGAGGCAATGCATTTGTTTCCTGCAACGCTCCTTTGCAAACACACATTAACAAATTAATTGCCTTATTTGTGTATGTATGCATCACAGTATATGTGCAAATATACATTTTTATACAAATACGAGGAGAAAACGTCAGTAGTCATGGCTTTAACCTAAACTGTGCAGTATTTTTCAGCCCTAAAGTTTGCTGTGGGTTGAATCCCTCAGATCTAGACATAATATTTCACTTGATGTTATGGGCATGTATTGATACTTACATGTGTTTTATATTCCTCTGGATATGCTTAACAATTTTATCATTCCCACTTCAGAACTGGCAACTTTTTAACTTTTAGGAAAATGCGAAGGCAATATTTCACCTGCTGTACAGGGGGTTGATCTAACTTGCCATGTTTATATGATAGCAGAAATGCAACAGAAAATGGTCCTTTTCTTAACAACTTGAATTAGTTTCAAGTGTGCCATTTTGCATTCAAATGTAGAAAGACACGGAAACCAATCCTTTATTTTCTATTAGAAAACAGCCACTGTCCCCTATCTCTCATTATGGTGCAGACTACAAGACCTAACAACAAAAATCCATATTATTGATCTAGCCAAGTCTCCACAATTATTCTTTAGAAGGAAACGCCGACGATAAATTACATCTGCACTGGCTTTTCATCTGCTGTTCGATATAAGTGATCTCTCAGGGCAGGCTGGAGACCTTAAATCGTCAACACCCTTGTCAAAGAAGCTAAGGAGGCCTAGGCTTCCCACAAACAGCTCTGGAGGAACTTTTAACCTACAGTTTCTAGCAAGAGCACAGATTTTTAGAAAATAGGGATGAAGATGTTCAGGAATAATAAACAAATATTTTTATTTCAGGTGAAATCACTGCATTTGATCTTTGTGTGAAAATGACCAGGCTGCAAGCGCAGCATGATTTTTCTAGGTCTCTTTTCCACTTTCCCAACCATATACCTGTCTAAGTTGCTCGAAGAGCTCAGATAATGTAATGTCAACCTTATTCCGCTTTTCTTTATGTACTATAATTATATGAAGCCTAATAGAATTTCAAAATCTGCATTCCATACATTTATTTCTTCTGAAGCCAATGTCACATACTAGTTGTATGAAAAATGATATTTACTGTTATTAGCACTGAATGGTATTTTTAAGGACTTCGACATATTTCACAGGCACTTATTTTCTAGACACTGTACTTGTCACAGCTTAAATTTTATTTAACTTCAAACCTAGAATTAACAATGCCTGTTCCCTTGCTAAAGGTTCTGTATAAGTAAAATCAATTAAATTTAAGCGCATATTTTACAAATATGCTTGCTTGACCCATCTGAAATACATCAGCAAATTTGAGACTCTTTTTTAAGTAAGTAATTATGGTTCTCCGAAGAAAAGGAAAATCAAGCTTGTATTTCAGGGGAGTATTTTACTTGAGCACACAGTGCCACAGACACACAAAGACTGCGAGAAGAGAAAAGAATTCCCATTAAAAATAACAAGTGCTGAAGAGCTTATTCCTTCTGCTGTTTCCTTTGCACCTGTATCCAGTTAACCAAGCTTCTTTACATAAAACCTTAATTTTTTTTGTTTGATAGCAGCTCCATCCATCATTTAAGTGGTAAGTGAAGGATCCTTGCAGACGCTGCTAAGAGGATGTGTACTTTTGCGTGTGTTTTACTTCACTCAAGAACAGACTTAGGTTTGAACGATCATCCCAGAAGCTCAATTAATGCAAAATCGGATGCCAAAGTGGTAATTTGAGTGCTCTTCCCCCTTCCCCTCTCCAACTGCTGTAGGAGAGGTAGGAGCGGGCACCCTCCAAAACTGAAGCTGTTTTGCTAATGAGCTCCCTGTCTGCTTTCTCCATACGGACCTTTGCCTGTTCCCTTAGCCCTGGGGAAAAAGACAGCGCAAACCTGTGTGAGTCCTAATGTGGTCCTTCATTGCTGAAGCCGTGAGGAAGGAGTAGCGGCAGGTGGGCCAGGTGCACTTAAATGGCTTCTCTCCGGTGTGCAGCTTCATGTGGTTGTTCAGCGCCCACTTCTCCGTGAAGCTCCTGTCACACAGGTGACATGTGAATTTCCTGAGCGGGCGAGAGAGAAGGATTTAAAAGCAGGCACATGCACAAACCCATCCGAGAAGCCCGTTTTTAACCCGAAGCGTGGCAAACACACAGACTTTCGTGAAGAGAATTGCAGGCCGGGTCTGTCATGTCTGTATAACCAGGCATTGATTTTTCTGTCGAGGCCTGGCACTTCAGCCATTTATTCTCTGCTTTGCGGTTGGGCCCAACGGGTTTGAAAAATTCTGTTACAGTCCAGTCACCCCTGAGGCAAATGTGAGAATAGATTTCACCTGTGCAGGCCCGCGCCACTTATCCAGGGCACGGGCTGTCAGAGCAAAGGCTAAATGAAAAGCTATCCATACTAAACTACTCAGACACTCTCAGTGCGCGGTGCCACGCCGCTGCCACTGCCGCGCGGCTGAAATACTGCCTGTAATAACGCCGCCGCGAGAATAAACACAACCCGCTTCGCAACAAAGGGCAGGGCTTCTTGGGGCTGTTCTAACAGGGCTACAAAAAGGGAAGTAAGCGTTTTCTGATGGGGTGCTCCCGTCTCTAGTGCTACAGCAGGAAACATAAAAGATCCCAGCTGTGGCACAGACAGAAGGAAAAGGCAATTTGGTCCGCTGGGCAAAGCCGCCCAGCTCTCCACCTCGGAGATAACTTTATACCAGCATGTAAAGGGAGATGGCTTGAAGGAAACCCTGTTTCATCTCTGTGTTTTCATGCTGTGATTTCTGTTAGAGCAGGCGCTGCCATTTAGGTGTTGTGTTTTACAGCTACAACACAGCAACTGAAAGGGTTCTGTCCCCCTCTCTCATTTCCTTCTGTCAGCATCAAACTGCATCTCCACATTGTCCCTCACTTTATTAAATATAATCTGAACTTCCATGCTGACAAGTTAAAAAAAAAAAATTAGCAAATATATCTAAGCCACAAATAATCTTTTATTATTGCCTTGCACGACACTTTTAATGCTTCTTTGTGTTTTGCAAGAATAAAAATACTGTCCCCTGCTAAGGAAAAGAAACAAATATATAAAGTATATACAAACACTAGAAATACAGAAACTGAAGACTTCCATAAGAAGCTAATAAATAAATCTACAGATACATAGA
Organism: Odontophorus gujanensis; assembly: GCA_013399175.1. NCBI lineage: Eukaryota > Metazoa > Chordata > Aves > Galliformes > Odontophoridae > Odontophorus > Odontophorus gujanensis. The sequence continues at coordinate 656,676 of VXAB01010471.1, read as the reverse complement.
TATCTCAATATGGACAATGTAAAGCATCAGGTAATCTTTAACACCAGGGTAATGAGCTCAACCTAATCATGTGTGTGAATGTACTTACTCAGAAGGTACAGAAACATGTTGCAGGATTATTGCTATAGTCCAGTTAATTCAACAGTAACAACAGCGTCAAGCAGTGAAATACATAACATGACACTGACGCTATTATTTAAGTGTTTTTATTACACCATAAAAATCCTCTTTGTTATTTGGGAAAAATGCATACACAGAGCAGTGCTGCAAGAAGGGTCTGCTCTGCAGAGGACATGCAGATGTGGTGCAGGTCAAGAGGTGACGACAGAGAGATATGACCATGGTGTCAGTAGGTCAGGCTTATAAGAAGCGTATAGATTTCACCTCTTTTACCTACCATAGAGAGCAGGTCATCTGGCCCCCATACAACTAGAGCTGGGATTTTCACATTTAAGACAATTTAAAGTTACATTTTGTGTATTTCAGAAAATTAAAAATAGTTTTGTAAAAACGGGCTATCTGATCCACTGATAACCATTTCCAACACAAAACGTGCTAGCATAAGAAATGCCTTTACTTTCACTTGTCTACACTATTTTTCCCTCGGTTGCATTGCAAGGTCCATCTTTTATGTCAGCCTTATCAAAGATGCATTATTTCCAGCAAGTTGCAAGCAACATGATGAAATCAGGTACGCCACAGTCCATAATTTAGGGAAAAGCTTTATCTTTTAACACACAAATGCTGTAATTTACACTTTGTGGTTATTTTTCTGAACTGCTGTGCAAATACAGCAATTTTAACTTATGTATAATATAGCTCACTAAAGATTTCTTTAAAGGATATAGTTAAAAATGAATTATCTTTGTTAAGCAACCTATTTAAACAAATGCTAATTTCCCCCCAAAAGCCATTTTCACAAACAGAGAGGGAAAGATAAAGACTTGTGTACGGTTCTGCTATATCCCAATGGCAAATATATATATATATACGCTATTGAAAACAGACTTTCAAATTACTATACCACTTGATCACTGCTTAGTGGCACTAGCGAATGACAAATATAGCTAAATACTTCCAAATGCACAGTAAAAAAATATCATGTCCGTATATCTCCCTGACAGGTCTTCATGCATTTCACATTTCAAAAGCATGACAGGGATCTTATTTCCAAGATAAATTCCCCTATCTACTTATTTCCTCATGTATTTATTGTGGATCTAACCTTCTACTACAAGAAATAAATAAGCAGGTTAAGTAGATGCTATCTTTTAACAAATAGTTTCTCTAGACTGTATTACAACTTTATGAATGACAAAATAAATCCCTCATTTTTAAATCCACCAAGTTGTACATTTAACAGTACTGCACCTATTGAACCTCAATGTGTACTCTATTATTCACACACAATAAAAATGTTAAAATAACACTGAGAGTCTGTCTTTGAAGTGACAAAAGCCAGAAAAGTCAGAATTAAGGTTGCAACTCCATCTCTAACTAACCCCAGTGAACGCCTTTGGTAGCTGTCCAAATAGGGTTTCTGACCTTTCTTAAGCTACCTTTTTATTATTTTTTTTAATTTGTCTTCTACTTTTTCATTCCCTTTTTGTTGCTGTTGTTTTTATATTCATCTCCTTTAAACAACAGGAAAAGATCACAATAAGTTTCAGTGATGACAGTTATTTCTATCTATCTCAGGTTCAGAGGCAACAGAACAGCTAAGGGACTTCAATATACATTTTTTTAATAAATGATTAAATTCATCAGGCATATTTAGTTTCTCTGTTTGTGTCCTTAATATTTTAGCAAGTTTTATTTTCAATTTTTGCAACAGAATTCTAATGCAAAAAATAGTGATCAAAATTTATAAAAGTAATTTTATATTTTCCTGTATGTTGAGTAGTTTTATTCAAGCGCAGGATACCAACAGTACTGCTGCTGATGTCTCGATATTTTGCACACACCCGCACTTAGTAAAAGCCCTTTTAATCATTTTCTTAGAAGTAGGGGTGGCAGTATGGCCAGTTGTCACAACCCAGTTGGCAGCAGCAGCAGAGTGTACTTTACACAGAATATAAATAAAAATATCTATCCAGAGTTTAACTAAGAATGTGGGTTTTTTTCTTCCCTCAGTTTTCCTGGATCATTCAACACACAGAATGGTGCTGCTCTACAAGCATCTCTTGGAGGAAAAGGCTTTTCACTGTCACAATACTTTTCATACCATTTTCATAAACAGTTTTTTTTTCTCATTTGGAAAGTCACCCATATGCCTGAGCTCCAGATTGTATTTTTAAATCTCGTTTTCTCATTGAACAAGTAATAATAACAGAATTAACTAATTCAAAATTGTTGTAAAAATACTAGCTTTCATGTCATCCAGCAGGGCCAGCATCAAATTCTGCCACCAATCATAAAAGGGAGAACTGCTATCTTTTACATGGACCAATGGAGGAACCAGGGGCTGCATTAGATTTCACAAAAAGTTGCTGATGACACAAGAAGCCCAATATATCCCATATTAAAATCACATTTCTGGATGAAAGCTTATGCTGGAACTCATAAGCTCCTCCTCTGTCTACCTTCACTTTGCTTTTCCTGCTCATACATTCAGACATCTTTTTATTAAAGTCCTCCATCTTAGGACTCACTTTTGTCATCTGCCCTGCTGTGGCCACCTAAAAGTTTCTACAAGGGAAACACAGCTTCCTACCCTTACTCTGCACTCATAATACTCACACTGACAAATGGACAACAGGGAAATCTCAATGAAAAAATATATATATTTTTAAATAGAGTTTATATAAAATCAGGATGCATGTTCTTTTTCTCTTCTTATGTCTGTATATCTTCAAGGTGTGGTTACATAAGAACTGTGTCTTTTCAAAGTAGTATTTATGCACTAGAAACTATATTGATCTTAGGCCATCAAATCTGATTGAAAACTGCATTTTCAGGACCTGAATCATTCAAAATTACCAGGGAAGGCAGGGAAGGGGCTTTAAAAATTTCATAGCAAGTTTTCAGCATTGAAACCAGACTCCAATTAGCTCAAATACTATCATACAAAGCCTATGCAACAATACCTTCATACTGATTCCATCACATCTTCCTAATAAGCACCTACCATAAAGACAAGTTAGCTAAATCATAGGTATAGAAAGAAAATATTCTCACCCTCAATAGTTTTTAAAGTATTTAAGGAGATGAACAAAGCAGTATTTAAGGAGTTGAATGTGGAAAGCAGTGCAATGCTTCTCAAAGCAACACTGAATTTTGTGCCATTTGTGTCATTTCTGCAGACTGCCAACACTAGATGATGACCTTAAATCACAATCTCAGTTTCACCACGAGTATATGTTTATCTAAGCTCTTGAAACATGTGGCATCTACTTAGCTTTATTCTGGTGGCTCACAGCTTATGAAATATGTATACGTGTATACATTTTAAAATGCAATTTCACCACTGAGAACTGTACCTGTGGTTTCTAAAAAATGACTGCCTGTAAATGATTAACAAAAGATGTAGAAACAAGCAGTTCTCTGCTGAAAAAGACACTTGCATAAAAGAATAACAGAAACACAAACGCACCTCAGAAAACTGAGCAGTGTGTGAGGTAACATATAACATTCTTGAAAAAGAAAACTAAGTACGGTACATTCAGCTGATGCATCAGAATGGATACGATGTCATACATGACCGTCATATTCTGCTAAGTCTCTCAGAAATGACACCAAGGGCTTCTGCATTTATCAGCACTCTATCTTCAGTTCCGTGGGAAAATAGTGTTTTCGCATCTGCCATCACCTCAACTCAGCCTTAAATAAGACTGTTCTGTGACTTGTGCATCAGCAATAGGTTACACTTGTCAATTCCTGACCTTTGCTACAGCTTTGAAATACCACCAATTTCAAAAGTACCTGTCCTAACACACTGAGCTCAGTGCCTTGTTTCTCTGAAGTGACTAAGCTGGCCCGTTGCCTTCGACACGGAGGCACAGCAGAGGGAAATGTAGGTCTGAAGTTACTGGTTGGTGAACAAGTGCAGGGGTAAAACACAAGCCAGCAGAGCTGACGTGCTGCTTCTGTATTTCTGCCCTCTCTGCTGTACAGTTTGAGGTAAAACACTGTCAAAATGTAGTCTTGTTTTTACAAGCTTTGCTGTCTTCAAAAACTATCGTTTATTCTGCTGAGATGCCAGATCTTTAGCATCATTGCTTTTCAGAACAGAATCTCACTTTACATTTCTATCTTCCATAAGCGTTTAGAAACACAATTGTGAAGTAGGACTGAAGGTTACTTCTATGGGGAAAACAGCCTTGTGAGCCAGCTGAAAGATGTGATGCAACCACCAGGCACAGCCTTGCGATTCCCATTTTATTCACTACGGCATAATGGAAAGTTTAAAATTTATCATCTTCCACAGTGTTATAATATTCTGTCAATTTTGTAACATTAATCTTGCTGCAGAGCTTTTTATAACATACAATCACTTAGAATAGTGTCACAGCCTACTGTTTAATGCACATAAAAGTATGTTTCATTAACACTACTCTATGAGGTTTTACTAGGACAAATATATGGTTTAGAAAAAAACTGCACATCTGCATATAATACCAGTACTTCAAAATCTTTTATGTCAATAAAACTTGAGAGTTGTATTTGAACATTTTTCTTCTGTATCTAGAGGATTCTAGAACATAATGCTGGGATAAAAACCTCCCAGATTTTCACAGTGTAATGTGTAACTTTTTTGAAATTATTTTTTATTGTTGCAGTTCCATTACCTTTAATCAGCTCCCCACCACAAATTTCTCAGTTGTGACTACAGTGCATTCTACCTAATCACTGATGTTTTTACCTGAGGAAAGCTTGGTCTGCCCTAAACACATTCTGGCTAAGTTTATTCCAGAAAATCTCATGGATTTGTATTAGATTTTAAGGGGGAAAAAAAAAAAAAAGATGGAAGAGTTTGAATTCTGTGGAAGACAATAAATCACTTAACCAAACGCTCCACAGGGTATTTTACATAAGCACAAGTAGCCTGTGGAAATCAGGCACAGAAAGAACAGAGAGAAAAAAGAGAACTGTAACTCAATCTATAAATTAGACAGAATGGGACTCATCCATATGTTTTTAAACACGGGCCTTTAATTTTCAGGAGTAATAGATTACCATGAAGATCAGACTCAAGCCACCAGGATGTGTGGGAATGCAGACAACAGGTTCTGATATCAAATCTTAGCACTTTTATTTCAAGAAGCAGATATAAAAAGTATGCTCCAAAGGTTGCAGCAAAATTTGCATCCGTGGGACAGCTCCCAGTAACCAGTGCCATCAGAATAAATACATAATGGCAACCAATACATTCAACTCAGGGACCGGTAGATGCTTGTTAAAAAATTAGACTTTGTGAGCTAAATCTTATCATCCCTTCTCAACCAAACAACCATTCACTTAAGAAATTTATTAACTAATTCTCATTCACATGTGCAGGAGCAGACTGCTAACTTCACTGTATATGAAGTTAACAAGTTAAGCTTTGAGCAGGTATTTCCCATAACAGATTTCCTCTTTGGGAGGTAGGCCTGACTAGCTTTAAGAATCAAATCTAACCAATAAAATATCCCTTTCAGGCCTCTGACTACCCGTATATTCAAGTGTTTATGGTTTTAAAACACAAATAAAACTCATCTTCGTACACTCATTAAGTGCTGGAAAAGAGCAGCATAGCACGCCTTTGGACATTTGCAATCAGCTAATTTGACAACTCTTACATCTCTTATTATTCTAACATGATGAACTATCCCATCCTTTGCATCCAAAATAACCCAACAGCATTTAATGGCTAGATACCAGGAGATAATCTGACCCACAATTAATTTTGAAGCATATTAAAATATTTATTAAAAAAAAAAAATGTTGCTTGAAACTCTAGAGGTCTTTCAAAAGTGATGAAAACTACTCTTCTGCTAACAAAACAAACGAAACACAATGAGTTTAATTTAGGTCACAGTGACATCAGAAAGGTTTATTTATTGCCAGCTTTGTTGCATCCAACAAAGCTTTAATCTGTGACATTCTGAAGCTTGTAAAACAGCGAAGTGGGATGGTATCAGAGAAACTACACCATGCCATACATTTCTAAAAACGTCTGGTGTCAAGCACATTACACTCAGCAACATCATCAAGAAGAAAGAGGAGGGATTTTCAGGGGTTGTTTTGTGTTTTCAGTTTAAATTTACAGCTGAAACAGCCTTTGAAAATTCCTATAAAGACTTCACATGCTGACAGACAGCTGTTTTTATGTAGCCAGAGATGATGAGAAAACAATGTTTTTAAGAAGCTGAAAATCAGGGCAGACCTTAGGTTTTACAAAGGAACAGGGTGAGAATCAAGGCTTTTGTTTCCATAAACTGCCGAGCTCATCTAGTATCAGAAAGCTGCATCTCAGTAGAGCAGAAAGTTGGGAAAACTGGAAGATTTCAGTACTTACAGGACAAAAATTATTTTGCTTGTTCAAGCCAGGGTTTCATCAGGTGTTCTGGGAAACGAAGGAGCACAGCGGCTGAGGAATCAGAAATTCCACCTTTTTGAGGGAGCATACTGTGCTGTTCTGTGTACTCCCTATCCAACTACGTCCGGTTGACCCCCTGCAGCCCTACATGTTTTGGGAGCATCACCATTACGGACAGATTAACAGAGACTGAAGGAACAGGCTGGCCCCAGAGACAGGGGGCCACTAAGAATGTGATCAACAGAAAGGTTTCCTACAACAGCTTCACCTGTCTAAAAAAAGGTTCCTAATTATTCTAGGCAAAAAATATTGGACAGGACAGTGAATGACTATGTATTTACAGTTCAACTATTTCTTAATTACATTTAACATATGGTACCATGCCTCAGACTTCCTCTGTTCTCAGAGTTATCCAAACCCACGTGCCAGCACTAGCTCATATCTGGTGGGTAAATTTAACCTGAGTTCATGTACCGACAGGAAAAGTTCACCTGCTTGTGTGAAGGCAGGATCTCACTGTTTGTTTGTAAACTGCCCCAGCATGAGCGAGTTCTAATACAGAGTCATTACAGTATAACCTTCTGTTGCAATGCTTATAAATAGATAAATAAATACATGGATTTTGAAAACTTCCCTTTTAAGGGGAAAGAAAAGAACAGTTTCACCAACATTTCAAAAGCTGATTTACTTCGGAGGTGTGGCTTAGTGTGCTTTTATATAGATTGAAAATTTCCTTAGGGTTAGAACAGAAGATATCTTAAAAAGAGGTTTGCAGAATTCTCACAAGTTTTGTTTTTTGGTATTTGTTTTGTGTTGGTTATAAATCAGACTGTTCAGTGAAATAGGTATTTTAAAGAAGAAAAAATTAAAACCTGGATTAAAGAAAAAAACAACAATTTTTATGCAGTTGGCAATTTTTTTTGTTTAATCTTGGCTGCTTTTAATTTAGTTTCACATGAAATCTTATTGAATAAAATAAAACTGTCACTTATAACAAAATTCAAAAAGAAAACCAGAAAATCCCCTAAAGGAAAAATAAGACTATATGCTGAACATAACACAGCACAGACTTGATAAAAATTTTAAACAAGAAAAATGGTAATATGCCTTTTATTTCATCTCTGGGGTTGATATCTTACTATAGATTGGTTTCTACAAAGTTACTTATTATGTTATTGTATTTAGAAAAATACCTTTACAGTCCTTCAAGAGAATAACTGTTGGTTTGTGATTTTAATACATTCTAGGAATAAGAGTCCACAGTTGTCACAGCAGAGCAATACCAACTTACATTATGATTTTACTGACATCAGTAAAATATCAGACAAACTCAGTTTGACTTAAATCAGCTATAAGCACTATTTTTTCTAAACCTAATATTATTATAATGCGATTTTTCATTATTAGTCCAATTCAACTTGTATTGAAGTCAATGAGATTACGCTGAGTTCTATAAGTATTAGATCAGGCTCTGTGATGATGCTACAGCTACGACAAAATGAGTCTTGTCAAAAGGACTAAGATAAAGTATATCAAGCTGATGTTGTTAACAAATTAGTAGTGTATTAAAAATAGAGTTTCCAAATTCTCATTTACTTTTCATCCGTTTGTTTATTGCATCTCAGCTCACGTAATCAAAGTAACTACTCCTTTTCATTTTATGTGAGTGGTTTGAGTCAATTTTCTTTTCAGGGTCCTTTCCACAGGCATAACATTCAGAACAGTTTGCTAACAACACTGAAAGAAGTAAAAAAAAAAAAAACTTCAGTAAAATACACACCTTAACATTTGGTTTGTATTGCAGCAAGGGGAAGACTGATACTGACTTTAAAAGACTTTACAGCACTCATACAAAATACAAAGTTTAACCCTGATCAGCTTATCATGACCTCTCTGAAACAGGGTCTTGCATCTTGGTTTTTATCTTTAATTTTGGTTTCCTTGTGAGTTAGGCAAAATACCACAGGACTCAGTTGGCATAAAATGCTGAATTAGGTTGACTTAATATTATTTGTGATAACAGTGGAACTGCAATATGGCGCGAGATGTTAAGACTGATATAATTGTTTTAATATAACATGTAAAATGTTGCACATGTGGAATAGAAGAACTGAGAGCAAAGAGGAATATTATACGTCTGAGAAAATAATGAATATCTTGCTAAAATTCATGGTCTCTTTAATACCACACATTTTGCTAACATGCCAAGTGATATTCAGAGTGCCGTGGTGAGTCCTAAATCATATATATTCTGTCTACTGTAAAAATTGCACATTTAAAAATAATTAAAGCCAATATGTCTAAACCACAGCATACAAACTGATGCACAATCTCATTAAAACACACTAAGATTTTTGTAGAAAATGACTTTGGATTCAACAGGCAAAAAATGTCTGTTGGAGAGCACTATATATTTATCACTATTGTAATGTAATGTTTATCACTAATGTGCCAGCAGAAGCCTTCTTCTCAGGTGAACTTGTTGAAATTAAACAGAAATTAGCACATGGAAAGTGCTTAATTGTTGTTCATTGCCCATTTTTAAAAGGAGGAGGTGTGTAACATTACCAAGAAATGCATGTATTTTTAATTAAGATACTATCATTCGAGGTTGTGATTCCTAAGCCAATTTACTATTTTAAAATGCAGTTCTCCTTCTAAATATAAACACAAGAGAAGTAGAGTATTGTTGCACAAATCATTATGCTCTTAACAGCTGTTCTTTTATGTTCTCTATCATTTTGGAAACAAAAGGAACATGAACAATTTACTTTCTGTGCAGAAATGTATTCTTCTGCCAGGTACATTCCCTTAATAGGTCAAGTTTCTGTTACATCTTCCCTTTTTGTGACCTGCAGATTAATTTTCTCAACATTGTTCCTGTGAATTCTGAAGACGTTTCATTATTATTTTTAAATAACTGGCACTACCTACTTAAAAAAATAAATGTGCAACAGAAATTGCAAGAACAGTAGCGTTCAGATCCAAGTATTTCCATTTCATATGGTTTCACCTTAAATCTTCAGATTGACAAAACAGTAGATTTTCAGTACAGCAGGTTACTTTTATTAAAGTACATTTCAGATGTATTTCAATCATATTTTATTACCCTTTAAAATTAAATGAAATCAGAAGATTTAGGAGATTAAATGCCATTAAAAAAGATTACTCTATCTTTCCTATTACAGTGTAGTTTTCTTTCCAAGTTTCCAAGTCTATCCATATCAAAATATATCCCTGCCAAAAACAAAAATGTATTTGGTAAATTTAGACCACGGATCACATACTATTGGCTAGAGAATAGCTCTGAAATCATTCTTGAATAATAATTTCTCAGATACAAATACTGTATGGTCAACCGTAGTTGATCTGAAATTAGGATATTTTCCATGATGAAACGTCAGCAAATGACAGTGTCATCACTGATAAACCATTCTCAGCCTCTTCAACCTTCAGAAATAAGTCTTATCCTCAATATGGTGACAGTGAAACTAACATATGTACCCAGAATACATGCGCTATTTTTTCTACCACTCTGTGTCAATTCCTTACTCTATCCATTAATCTGTGAGCTTCTCCTTCCAGGAGGACTGCTCAGCTACTGCTAATAACGTACCAAATTTTCATTTCACACTGAATTTTGAAGGACCCTTATTTCTAGACATTTTTCCATGCTGTAATACTGTGGGTGCTGAACACACTTGCTCTTCTTATCCTAGGGTGTTGTCTGCTCTTTTAGCTGGAAGCAAACCTCCAGTAAATTCCTATTTATCTCCTTGCCAATCAAGACGTGAATGAGTGACAGTAACAGAGCCTTATCTAGGGCTCCTGTCTGCTGTGCATTCTGCTAAATGATGTCATCGCTCTAGCAAAAGAAAATAAGCAGATTATTACAGTGACTAGAAGCAAACTAAACATTTGGATTTTTGCATGGACAGATTTACACACTGTCTGTCAGATAAAGCACAGTTTGCCTGCTGCTTACACAACAAGAATGTGCCTGACAGCTTCTTCCCAGCTTTAGTATCTGATTACATAAATAGGCCATTCCCCACCATTCCTGAAGACTGACAGTCTGTCTTGGTTTAAAGAGCAATTTCTGACTATCAGCCTTTCTGTCTTGCACACTGGGCTGATTATCATCAGGGCACTTCCTGGAGGTCCAATCAGTTGTGGCTTCTCTTGAACTCCGGATGTTGCAAAACTTGTAGCCACAAGAATATATATTAAAAAATAAAATTTAAAAAAGACCATTAAAAAATTACCAGCAGTGATTCTAAATTTGCATCCCTCATCACAGTGTAAACTCTCTCTGACTTCTCTGAGCATTTAGATAGAGATTTCAGACGATTGCTATTTTCAGGGAACACAAAAGAAAAGAAAGATACAAAACTGAAAAATCAAAGAGAGAGTACAAACACCCGTCCAGCAATGAGTAACAGCTAACTTATCCCCCACCATAAAAAGGCACCTTTCTCATGATTAACTCTCAGAAATTGATATAGCTGCTTCATAGTCCAAGTTTGAAGTTGTACTCACAAATTAACCTTGAAAATTTTCATATTAAGGCTCTTTATAACCTTATGGGTTGTTTGTTTGCTTGTCTGTTTGTTTCTGCATTAACTGTGCAACTGTTGGTCTTTTTTAATAATTCTACTTTCCCAATAAAACTGCATTTTAAATTAGATGTGCTTTACCATTGCTGGTTGGCTCAAACATTTTTAAGGTACGAGTATGTAAAAGACATTCCATTTTTCATAGCTAAATGTATGCAGGTGTTAATGAACTTGTTTAAAAAATGGTTCTGAGCGCCAAAAAGGGTAAACACATAATAACTCTGCTGTTTACAATGGTAAACAATCACAAGTCATAACTACAATATTGTTCCTAGTTATTTCAGCTATAACTTGCAAGGCTTCATAACCAGACAAACCAGATGAAATATGTTGCTGCAGGTCTGCTCTGATGGATCCCTCTGAAATACCCGCATTATTGCTTTTATTTTATTATGTACCACACTTCATAACTGTACACAGCAGAGTACAATAAAAACTGCACTACACTCCTTTAAGTGCTTATTAAATAGGTCAAAAAGTTACCATAACAAATAACTTGCTCTACGCAGGGTCCATTAATAACACATCTTGTTGGGACTCTAAAACAAACATGGGGGAAAAACAACTGTACAGATGTCTCTATTACACATTACTACTGCTTAACAGCTTTCACCTAAAGAGCACGGTATTGCTATCGTAGCAATAGTCAATTACTATTCTAAAATAACAGAATCAAATTAAGATGCAAAATTGAGGATGCAGTTTGAGGGTAGGGAAAGGGCAGGAGAGTGCTTCGACCCTATGTGTAAGCTCTCCTGATTTGTGAAGACAGAAAACGCTACAAAGCCTAGTACAGATTGGAGTCCACATTTTCCTACTGTTAGGAATCGTGAGATCTAGAGATCTTATTGACCGTGCACAAAACATTTCCCCCCTCACAACAGTGTTCTTAAAGCAGCATTTCCTACATCTAGGCAGAGGACTGGAGAAGCAAAATGCACAGGGATGGAAAAGAACAAAGCACGGAACGGAGCAGGAGAGGCACAGAGGCCTGCTGAAAGGCCACAGCAGGCAGCGAAGAGGTGAGGGCTCAATGCACAAGGGGATGAGGAGGGACTAAGGGGAATCAAGGCACCTGAGATTCTTGGGAACATGGAGGGGATTGAAACAAAGGAAGGAAAACAAAGCAAAACAGAAGGTGAGAGGGTGGGTGAGCCAGGACAGGGGAGCACAGCCATGCTGCCGGTCCATGAGGGGTGCACGGCGATACTGGGACTGCTCCAGACAGTTAGGGACAGGTGAGAGTCCTGCAGCCTATCAGATGTGTGCATGTGAAGGCAGTAATCCGAATTTTATCAGGATGTAGGACAGGCAAAGACAGATGTAGACTGTGCTGAAGAATCAGCAATAGGCAGATTTACTGATGGCTGAGAAGTGGGAGAAGGAGAGTTCATGGTCAGGGAATGATGCGGAGGTTATGGGCGGTGAGACAAATGAATGGCCCGGGTGAGAGGAGAGGAAAGATGGAGCTTTGTCTGAAGAGGCTATTCTTGCTCAAAGGGAGCCATTCTGTCTTACATAAAATATAAAAGACCCTTGCAGAAGAAAAAAATAGATAAACACACATTATGGTGCCACAAAACAGACACATCGATACAAACAGAATTTAAAACATGAAGTATATACTGCAGAAATTATGTTACATTTGGTCAGACTGATGTAACTGAAAGACATTGAAGTCCTTGATGACCTCTCCCTATTTTAGACTTTTTAACTTAGGGAGTAAGAACTCAATGCTATATTATTTATAAGTTTAATTTCAAAACAAAGAAACAAAAAGAAGAGCCTGTGGAACTAAAAAACACCTTCTGTTACTTTTGAAGAGCATAACTGATACAGAATCTCTTACTTTCATCTGCCTTCAAATACCTACCTGACACTTAAAGCTATGTGGAAATACAGACAATAGAGTGGGTGTTCTTAGTTTGCTTCTGTGGAAACTCTAGTTTCTTGGAAGTTATAGTTGTTCAAAGTATCCTAATCATATATATCTGAAACTGCTTACCACAAAAAAAAAAAAA
>VXAB01010471.1:604664-642164 GCA_013399175.1 Odontophorus gujanensis | reverse complement strand
TCCTCTGACAAAGTGATAATACAGCACTTCACTGGATTTCTTACAGTATGAAAGCAGTATCAAACTGAATGAAAAGGGATTTTAAGATGAATTAAAACTCAGAATTTCTTCTTTCTTCTTCTTGTAACATTTTCTCACATTACTAGCAAATATACATTTAATTCAGGCTGCATTCAAGTTTATGAAATGGAAGAATATTACTGTACCATTAGATATCACTTGAGGGGGAAAAAGGCTGCTACTGCCTTTCTGTTCATCCTGAGGTCTTATTAAACCAAATAAAATCCAGAAGAGAAGATTAGAATATAACATTGCATTTTGCATCCAAATATTGCAAAAACAAATATTAAAAATGGCATGCTTTTTTTAATAGAAAAACAGAAAAGTAAAACAGACAAAAAAATCTCCCCAGAAAGTTAAAAAATAAAAAATATATCTTTGTTACGAAGCATACCAACTCCTTGAGAGCACAAGCTCTAAACCGAACCACAGGGACTTAAGGAAGGCTCCTGTGTGACAGAAATTAAACAGGCTTATTCTGAGAAGTTGCTTCCATTTAAATAACTTCCTTAGCATCTGCAATGGAACAGTATGTAGTCTTTACACGTTCTTTCACACCAGTGATCTGGATGGCAAGGCAGTCTTTCCCGAATACCATGCAAGAGTATCTTGCAAGAGCCATCTAGATGTGCTTCAGTATGAGCCTTTCCCTCTCAATTATCTCTTTGCAGCCTCAGTGAGAGGATTACCACAAGAAGCAAGCTACATTCATTTTAAAGCGCTGGCTTATTTATAGTTAGAAAGACAGCAGGATCATTACCATCACTGTCACTTATCATGAATTTTACTCTCAAATATCAAGCACTGATTTCTCCTTGAGTTCAGCTTCATATACAGCTACTTCTCTCTCATTACCAATTGAACTGATTTTTAAAAGAGCATGATGCCACGTAGGCTTTTTTTCACCAGTGCTGTAGGTACCACTGGAGGATACAGCTTGAATGTACTTGAATGAAGACATGCATCAACCAAATACCCCTCCTGTCAGCTATGAGCAGTGGCTGTGGAAGAAGTGACTGAACACACTATCGTGAAATAAAGGAACTGCACACACACAAATATCTTTGCATGTATCTTCTACCACAGCAATTTCCAAGGACCACAGCTGGACACAGTTCAGATGAACTCAGCTGAGTTCATCTTCCACTCCTATTTCAATCTCTCGGTGCCACTCTTGTAGTAAAAAAAAAAGAAAAAGCGTGAAGCACTACTTTTAATCACAAAACAATGAAAAGTACACTCCATAAGACAAATACATGTGTTACACGATCGCTCCAAGCTCCACCATAAAGGCTGTTGCAAAGATAAGAGTGCCTGATATGCTGCGTCTTTAAAAACCTCCATCCATCTAATTCTTTTGCAAAGAGATGGCAGTTTCATATTTTGCCCTGCTGGATTTCAAAAGCAACAATAACAAAAAACATTCCTTATATTTCTGTCACTTAATTGCATCAGACAACAGTTGCAACTAAGTATTTGAGCAGAAATCACAATTCTAATTAGCTGGAACACAAAATCAGCAAACTGTGTAAGCCAAAAAAGGCTCCAAAAAGGAGTAAACCAACCTACAATAGCACTGTTATTTATTAAATATACTACTTTTTCGAGCAAATGAAAATAAAAAATCCTCAATAGTTCTGACTGCACCAAGCCCTGCGTATTTGTTTAAAAAACACTGTCTGTTAAAAGTTAATATGGCTACATTTAAGTAAAGTGTTTACAGTATTACTTTGAGAAAGTGAAGAAAAGAAAATGAAAATGTACAGAATATAAGAAGTTTTCAACGGTATGTTAGCCCACATGCTAAGCTGCACAAGACCCATCAACTTTAAAGCGGCTTCCATTAGTGTAGAATAGCAGCTCAAGTTCTTGTTCTGATGTACAAAACTGTTATAAATTAGACCTTTCCAACTCTTCATAACAATGGCCTTCCACGACAATTATGTTTCAAAAACACAAAATATAACTTCAGAACAAAAGAGCACCATGACACTGATGAAGAAACCTTGCCCAAGGGTTGCTCCAAAAGTAATGCCTCCTACTTTATTATGCAGTCCCACTATGTCAGAGGTAGATAATGGTGGTATGGCAGTAGAGGTTGAACCTTCCCACCAACATAACGTTATACGTTGTTACTGTATGACAGATGGCAGCAGAAGGGATAGTCTGTCAAAATGGTGTCTGAAATGGAAGTGTGTATGGAGCAAGGGTGTGTCACTGAATTCCTCCATGAGGAAAAAATTACACCTACTGACATCCATCAGTGCTTGCTGAATGTTTATGCAGAACAAACAGTGAGCACAGTGTGTTTCAGCAGTGGGGACAGCGACAAGACACATTCCAGACAGCTATGCACAGCTGTCACACCACAAAATGAAGAGTATCTGGATCAGTTCATCTGTGAGAACTGGCATATAGGAACAATACACAGAGCGGAATTATCAGATTCAGTGCACTGGAAACAATGGTGGCAACACCGGAATAGTGCAACAATTGCACCAGGTGAGTCCCACAAATGCTCACACAGGAATAGAAAAAGCAAGGCTGTCAGGACTTACTCAACCAATTGAAGGCTGAAGGTTACAGTTTCCTGGATCATACTTTTACCAGTGATGAAATATGGTTTTATCCCTACAAGCTTACAAGAGTCAATAGGGCAGTCCACGGAGTGGCAGCACGTGAATTTCCTATCAAAGACAAAGTTCAAGATGCAGCCCTCAGAGGGTACAGTGGTGTGCACTGTCTTTTGGGATAGGAAAGAGGTGATCCTTCCAGATTTCCTGGAACCAATACAGACCCTTAACTCTGACTGCTACACTGCAAAGCTGACTAAGCTGAAGGCTTGTACTTCCAGGGTTAGGTTAGAGAAGACAAACTTTCTCTTGCAACACAGTAATGTCAGGCCTCATACCGCTTGGAAGACCATGTAGCACACTGCCAATCTTGGGTGAACTGTCCTACCACACCCATTGTATCATCTGGATTTTGCTCCTTCTGATTTCCACCTGTTCAGGTGACAAAAGATGGGCCGTGTTGGTAACATTTTCCTAGCAATGATGCCATCATAGCAACTGTAAAGCAGGTGGTCACCTCCCCTGGTGCAGATTCTCACAAGCTGGTTCTTGTTCACCACTGGTAAAAACGGAGAGCTAATGGTGGTGATTATGTTGAAAAAGAGTGTTTGGCAGCTGAGAACTTGCTGTGTCAAACAGTGCTATTGTGCTCTTTTTGTCTGTTGTAGTTTCCATGGAAATAAATGGGATGCATTACTTTCAGAGCAATCAGATCAGGAATCTGCAGAGCTGAACAATTCTGTAGACCATTGTCTCCCATCCAAAACTGTTTCAGTACTTTCCCCAAATATATGCATATATGTAGACAGACAGGTTACAAAAATAATTCAGTAGACAAGATACCCAGAAAACTTTTCCATTTTTCCCAAAATGGCAAAAATAAGCCTCTTAATCTATTTGAAGGAGAGGCCAGATGTTCTTTTTTTTTCTATTTAAAAATTATGCATATTTCTATAAATAACTCATAACATACAGAACATGAACCTTTAGGTATTCAACTCTAAGCTAGAGGTTGGAAGGTCTTGCAGGTCAGCATTAATCCATTAGAGATGAGAATATTTTGTTAGAGGTAGACTTTTAAGTATCTTGTCACACTACAGAAACAGTATTGATCCTCAATTCTGGTCCTGAACTCTTTTTGTTTGTCTTTCTTTACTCTCCAATCTAGGTTCTTTATATGGAAATATAATACTCACAGGTGCTCAGATTGGTGAGGAAGATGATCTATGCCCACCCAGAAAAACACAGATAGAAAAAAAAATGGGTATCCTCATAAGAATTATTTTCCAAAAAACAGATGCAGATTAAGTAATTAAAATAGCTAGCTAACTATCATCAAACCATGAGTTTGTATTGTAACCTTTTTTTTCTTCCATGCATTTTTCATGTATGAATTCATAATGAAGTTACATTTCCTCTATAATATTTAATGTAGAAGCCTTCAGTATAAGGTTATTGCTATACAGTGTATTTTGAAAAAACACTAAGAAAAAAGAATGGTTCTGTTGAAAACATTCTGCAACAATGTCCTTAAGTGGACCCATTTTCAGCCATGTTGATAACCAAGTTTGAATACCTCATCAGACACTGTTTCTTCTAGATAAATATAAACAAAAATATGGAATCATATTTACAAACTTATGTTACTTAAGTTGAGAAGAATAAATACAATGGAAGACAAATATAAGTAAAAATATTGGAAGACTGTATGACCACAGGGCTTTGGAGCTTTTGAAGTTGAATAGCTAATAGGCATATAAATGATCCCCATGTATGCAGCAATATCCATAATTTTATCACTTCGATTAAGAACAAATTCTGAGTATGGACAGGAATATTGTTGCACTGTATGATCTTTAATAGTCATTAATGACATCTGACCAAAAAATGATTCATACATCACATTAGGAAACAACTTGGGGGAAAAAAAAACACCATAAAACCACAGTCTGAGTTCAAGTCCATCTGAATTTCAGAAGGGACATTTCTGTAAGCAACTAAAAGCGTGAAAAGATGAAATGAGCATGCAATTTCACAAATCCAATCATAGGACGATAAAGACCAACACAGAATAGCCGTTAAAAGTGAGTGAAGCCAAAAGTCAGTGATTCCAATTGATGTGAAGAAATCATAGCCAGGAGTGGCTAGGCACATCCTATCCCAAAATAGATAGAAGCAGATGTGCCCAGAGTCACAGGCACTTTCTGTGTGACTTTTGCTAAGAGGAGGATCACAGAGCACAGCCCAGCAGAACAACTGCTAAAAACATGCTCCTGAAACAAAAATATCCAGGGGATAAAGGCTGTGAGCAGTAATGTTGTCACTTAACTAGCAGGAGAACCTCATGCCTGATAACTTCAATCTTGTCACTGACAATCACCCTATTAATGCTGTCTTTTAAAATCTATCCAGGGAGATGGATAGAAAATCCAGAAAGAGATTAGGAATACAGCTGTCATAACACTGAGTGAATCATTTGAACAAACTCTTATTTCAAGAAATCAGTTATTGTAACTGTGAGGCTGAGCTGGAGAACCCTGATGTCAGTTCTCACAGATGAGCAGGAAAATGCTCTCTTTATGCGTACTCCTGACCCATGGGATAAATTGGGAAAATGAATAAAATGCTTTTCAGGAACGACAGGCGTCACATAGAACTTTGTGAAATACTTACCTGCTTGAAAGTCCTGCTAGGAACTTTAGCTATAGGCACATATATATATATCAGAACACTAAGTAAACGGAATACTAATAGAGGAAAAGCTCATTTTGCTGATTGAACTATGTAGGTCACTCTGAAAGTAATGGTTCCTATTTATTTCCATTCAAACTACAACAGATACTAAGAGCACAATATCACTGTTTGATAGGGAAAATAATCACTGACAGAACACTCGTTTTCAATGTACTCACCACCATTAGCACGCTGCGCTCATAAAAATCTGCCATCACCACTGCTAAAACGCACCACCCACTGCCTCACTGCTCTCACATCCCTGTTCAGCCTCCATAAACATTCAGCAAGTATTGATTAATGTCAATGGATGCCATTTTCTCCACATGGAGGAATTCAAGGACACACCTTCGCTTCATACATGCTTCCATACCAGATGCCATTGTGTCAGACTGTGTCTCTGCTGCCATCTGTCATATGGCAACAAAACGTAGCAGAATTTTGATGAATGGAAGGGTTCAACCTCTACTGTCATACCATCAACATCTGCCTCTGATGTCATGGGACAACATAATAAAAAAGGAGGCATTACTTTTGGAGCAGCCCTCATAGCACTGCAGTTCACAATACTAGTATCAGGAGATGAGATTTGTTACTACAAAAATAAAAAGTAGACTTTATTATTACCAAATTATTAACAAAGCCACAATGCACTCAATGTTTTGAAAAGTCCCAAGATTAACTAATACAATCTCAAACAAAAAGCAACATGAAGCTTTCAGTTGGTAACAACATCATAACTATTAGAAGCTCCAATTACCACAGCATGGTAATTATAAAGGCTTTTGGGGGATTACATTCCTGCAAATTAGATACCTTTAAAATTCTGATTTTTTTATTACGTTTTGAATTAGTAAGTGATAGCATGGGGTATGTACAAGAGATGGTACTCAAGTCATGAGTTACATCTTAGCAAAGTGATTTTGAACTGCTGAACTACCATTATTTGAAAATTGAGCAGCTAAATAATATTCTTCTAACACACTGTAAAAGCATTTGACTAAACTTATACAGCCGGACTGATAATATTGCTGGTATACATCACTGATAGGAAGGAAATAAAAGAGCAGTGTAAGGAAAGATAGATCACATCAACACTAGAATCATCTACTTTGACCAGAACAGAGTAAAAGATCTAACAGATTATGACCTCAAAGTAGCCAGATTCATTATTCCTTGATGACTGCAATGCCACGTGTTGATTTACATTTCTGATACTGTCTGAACTATTTTCTGGTATTACTGCATTCTGTATAATTTCTTAACTGCTTTAGCTAATACAATTGATGCAATTATAATGATTGCCCAGTCTCTGTATTAGCTAAGAAAAAAAGATTCAAGGAAATCTGAAAAACCTAGGAGAAATCATGGCTTAAATTAGTTAACCACCACGTGTTTTATAATTGGCCCACACAGTTAATAACCATTTATATGAACATTCACTGATTGCTAGTTAAAGCTACTATGACAATTATCCACAAGCTGACGGAAGTTCCTGCCCAAACTCAGTGATGTCTAGGGTTAGTTTAATCAAAGAAAGGTTAAGATGAAGGCTTATTTCTTAAGCAATAAGAAATCCTCACCACCCACAACAGCATATATGGAAAACAAATTTTGCTCCCTTGGGCATGAATACCTCCGCTCAATGAACAATGGTTTTCAGTCTGCTAATTGGAGAATGGAGAGGTAAAGGTCATGTGTAAAAACAATGGGGGATATAAAAATAATGCAAACTAAGGAAATTACAGCATTTTCCAATTGTCAGCGTGACAGCTACTAGTGAGAAATAAGGACATCAGACACGTGTGCCCTACTGTGCAGGCTGGGTAACAAGACAGTCTGCAGTCAAGTCTCCTGGCAGTCTGTAAACATGTTTCCTTTCTAGCGACAACGGGGCTATGCCCCAACAAAGGTAATAATCTCCTCTAGAATGATGCTGACCTGGAATTTAACTAATCATTTCAACAGGAGGGAACAGGAAGAGTGAAGAAATAAAGAACAGAAAAAGAAGGCTTTGAATTAGGTCATTGAAGGGCAGCCATTTCAGCCCCTCTTCCGTTTGGAGTAAATGAATTTTAATGTCCTTTTATTTTTGATCATGTTTAAGTACTATCATGTTTAGCATTTTTGTTGGGCAAAAAATAAAAGAAAGGAATCTAGTAGGATTATGCATCCAACTTGTTTTCCATGGATTAAAATAGACAAATGCAAATTACAGTAAAACATTCACAAAAAAAGTACATGCACGCAAATCATCATTTAACTTTCTGAAAAATGCATGTGCCTACAGTAGTACCCTTTTCTTAATTTAAATGACAGATGCTGATGTTCTTAGTAGTTAGTGCTCACATTCATTTATTTTTAGATGTTTATACACCGGTTTTAGACCCCATTAAGAGAAGCAACATTTTCAAATGAAATTATAGTTAGGGAATTTTTAATCAACGTTCCCTTCTCCCTCCTGTTCTCTTTTCCCCTGAGTCTTGAAAGTAGATATACCTCTGAAAAGCTCCAGACTATGATTTTTTTTCAGACTTGCAAGGGGTTGTCATGTTTCAGCTCTTTTCCCCTTTCTTACTTGTCCTGTCTTCAGTGTTCTAAGACATGCACTTAAAGGATAATAAAAGAAGACCACATTATGTGTCAAATTAAATGTTGTTGATACTTGCTTTAAGTGTACATGCACTGACATTCTGTTATGGATCAGCTGCCGGACAATAATACTTGCACATTCCCCGCCTGACAGATTGTTCTGTATTTTGTTTGAGATGCTCTAATGTTTTTGACGACCCATACAAGGCCACACATTTCAGCAAATTTTCCAAATTAATACTGAGACCAGTTTACAATGTTTTCTTCAGTAGCGCTCACTCTTACTGATTGTGTCCTAAATAATAAACCATGGCCTAAGGCGGTTTTTCTCAGAATGTTTATGATGAGAACTCATTCATCTAAATCTACTGGCCAATGGAATAAAATAAATCAAGAATTTCCAAAAATATAACAATATTTGTGTTCTCTAGATAATTGATGACTGCAGCTGCACTAATTAAAACCCATGTGAGTTTCATTAATCTTGGTCACCAGGTCCCTGTACACCACACCCTGATCTCTGCACATTGCCCTTGCGTCACATTCAGGTGAGACTTTACTTTTAGTTCAAATCTCACAATATCCTTACTACTTTCTAAAAATCTGAACAACCTTATCATGAATTCACCTACTGTGCATCTAAGTGATTTAATTCACATCAGGCAAACTCAAAAACGGATTTAAAAGCTTACTTGAGACTAGGTTATTTTCAGCAAAATGCTTGCCAATTCTCTGCCAGCCTAAAAAGCCAAT
The DNA here is from genome assembly GCA_013399175.1 of Odontophorus gujanensis. NCBI lineage: Eukaryota > Metazoa > Chordata > Aves > Galliformes > Odontophoridae > Odontophorus > Odontophorus gujanensis. The sequence continues at coordinate 633,453 of VXAB01010471.1, read as the reverse complement.
GAGGTACCGAGAGAGGTAAAGACTCCCTGTAATAATAAAAAAAAAAATCTCTACTCATAAGTAAAAAACCTCTACTCATAAGTAAAAAACAAAACCATGTTTTCTTTAATGTTACTACAGTGGCATTTTGTTTGCATATCTACAATTTTCTCTACTGAAAATCAAAACTACATCTTCACTAGAGAATTTCTAGGTAATAGCTGTATCATACATATATTTTTCTGTATCAGAGAACATTTTTATAGCTGTAGATATGCTTTGCTTGTTAAAGAAAAAGAAATGTGTCAAAAACTTGTGGTTCAGATAAATATCTGCAGAAATAGCTATAACTAATGTTAATAACTAAGCTGCCTTGCAGATCATAAATACTAGGAAATATAAATAATTCCTAGAGACAACTGCACAATCTATATTTGAGGAAAGGCAACATTTGAACAATCAATCACATGAAGCCAACACTGTCATAAGCTGAGTTTATGAAAATACTTGTAAACATTTATTAAATGTAAATCCCTCTTCAAAACGTGTGTTATAGGAGAACCCTATTTTTTCACACAATTTGGAGTATGTAATATACAGCAGCTGATGAATATACAAAGCCGTGCTGCAGGAACTGCTTCCTGTTGGTCTCTCAATCTGTTGACAGAGATACAATTAGTTCTGAACTGATGTCATACAGAACACATTCTACAGAACAATTGAAAAAATTTTAAATCTGGATGTATCACCCTCACCAAACAAAACAGTTCTTGCAATTAACACTTCTCATTTTCAAGATTAAGGAGCAAGGTTTTTCTTTTGTTTGCTGGTTGAAGTTGGTGGAATACATGATAACCATTGTAAAGAAAAACAATTTTTCTAGCATTATGTCCATATTTATTTTTAGACCATGGTAAAGCTTTTGTCCAACTAACTTAAAAAATAAAATGCTAATTTAACAAATACCAGAGGATCATTTTTGCCACAGGGTATTTTACCCCTTTTCTCAAGCATGGTCATCTTATTCTTTTGCTGATGATAAAGTTACAAACAGCATTTTGGAACAGTGCAACAAGCAGATGTTATAAAGTGCCTCTAATGCCAGCTCTGGTCTGAAAGCAGAGGTCAAAAAAAAAATCCATGTATTGCAAAGGTTCCGAGTACTGACTGGGCAAGTTGTTCTTACACAGTGGTAGACATCCCAGTAGAAGCCAAATAAACATGCTCTGAAGGGATTTTTTGAATGGCATGAATATAATCTAACAGATTCTTATATTCCAGTTTTGGTCCTGGATGAGTTGTGATGATGAAATGTTATACAAGGAGCCAAAGTTTGAGTTGCTTTTGAAAACAAACAAACAACCCCCCCAAAAGCAGAATCTTGACCACAGAATCACAGCATCACAGAGGTTGGAAGGGACCTCTGCAGATCCTCTCATCCAATCCACCTGCTAAAGCAGTTACCTTAGAGTTGGTTGCACAGGTTAGGCATCCAGATGGGTCTTGAATATCTCCACAGAAGGAGACTCCATAACTGCACTGGGCAACCTGTTCCAGTACTCCACCACCCTTACCATGAAGAAGTTCTTACACGTGTTAGTACAGAACATTCTGTGTTTAAGATTTAGGCCATTACTCCTTGTCCCATTGCTACACACCATTGTGAAGATCCTGGTCTTATTTATCTGCCTCCCACTTCCTTTAAGATATTTATAAACATTTATTAGATCCCCTCTCAGTCTTCTTTACTCCAGGCTGAATGCACTCAGGTTACTCAGCTTTTCCTCATGTGGGAGGAAATCCAGGCCCTTAGTCCTTTTTGTGTCCCTCTGCTGTCTTTTTTGAACTGGGGAGCCGAGAACTGGACACAGTATTCTAAATGTGGCCTCACCACTGCAGAGTAGAGGGGGAGGTCACCTCCGTTGACCTGCTGCTCACACGCTTTTTTATGCGCCCCAGGATCCCATTGGCCTTCTTGGCCACCAGGGCACACTGCTGGCTCACGACCAACCTGCTGTCCAACAGGACACCTAGAGCTCATCTCCAGCAGGTCATCACCTAACCTGTAGCGATGCATGAGGTTATTGCTTTCTTGGCACAAGACTTTATACTCTACAGTCTATCCAGGTCTTGTTGAACGATAGCACAGCTTTTAGGTGTGTCAGCCAATTCTCCCAGCTTTGTACCAACAACAAACTTACTGAGGGTGGACTCTATCCCTTTATCCAGGTCACTGATGAAGGTGTTGAACAACATCAGACTCAGCATTGACCCCTGGGAACACTGCTAGTTACAGACCTCCAAACAGACTCTGTGCCACTGATGACCACACTCTGAGTTCTGCCATTCAGCCAGTTCTCAATACACCTCACCATCTACTCATCTGTCCCACCTATCATAACAAGGATGTTGCAGGAGGCAATGTCAAATGCCCTGCTGAAGTCAAGGTACACAACATCCAAGGCTCTCCCACCATCTACCCAGCCAGTGATGACATCATATGAGGCTGTCAGGCTGATCAAGCACGTTTCCCCCTTGGTGAATCCACAATGACTACTGCTGATAAACAACTTCTGTTCCAATTACTTGGATATGGCATCCAGAGAAGGTGTTACTTCCTCTCCAATAGTAACACTCTTTTTTTTGGACTTCTGTAACTCATAAATGGCTGAACTGACTTCTGTTAACTTCTTAGCAGAGATCAAGTCTGGAATATTTCCTTACACATAAGCAAGTTTTTGAAATGGTATGAGCAAATGAAAAAAGAAGATCAAGTGAAAATATTTTGCAATGTAACATTTTCCAAGAACCTCAACACCTTCTTTAAATTGAATAATAACAAAAATTAATACCGATAAATACTTATGCTCCTTAATTCTCTTCTGCTCTACTGGAGATACATTCCCAACCTTGTTCAAGCACTCTATTTTCAAAGGATTAAAAGCTCTGTATCTATCAGTATCTGATTGAGCAGGCTTTGCTTCAACTCTCCATATCTAAATAAGTATTTCCCCTCCATTTATCAAACTCATTGCAATAATAACTGTCTCATCTTCACTGAACACAACTTCTCTTACACAAAAATGAAGTACAAAGGGAGGTTGCAGCAATGCTTTCTAAGTTCTGCTTAGTGCATGTCTGGATGCATCTGAAACTGAGTTATTAATTTGACTTATTTTGTCATTGACATGGCAGTGCAAACATTAGTAACACAGCATTTTGACATTATTTCACTTCAAGAGTATCCTGAACACTGAGTATTTCTGATAGATGCATTTCAGGCTATTTTTCCATTGGGCTATCCACTCACATTTTCTTAAGAAAATCTTATTTTCCATCCTGCCTGTATTTTTTCTTACCCCTGGGTCACTTCATATTGTTTCTTTATCCGTTCATGATTGCAAAACCTACAAATTTAGTAACATCGGAGTCATTCTCTGCTCATTGTTTTTCATTTCCATTATATACAGTGACAATAAATTTGTCCCACAAACAGGTTGCATAATTTTACTAAGTTAAACTCAACTGTGAACAACTTTTTTTGCATTCTGAAACTCAGTATCCTATCAAGTAATGTCTATCACTCTATCAACCTCCATTTACATTTTTTTCCATGACTTCAACAGAAGTCCTTTGGCCCAAAACAACTTATTTTTCTTAAGTACTTCCAAAGAATGTTTTTATGTTTTCGGACTTACTCATTATCTAAGACACCAGTATATATATATATATATTTTCCTCAAGCCCAAAAAGGTAGAATCAGATTTTAAGGAAACTGCTACAGAATAAAATGACCAAGCATGAAGGACTTCAGCTCTGGGTCATCTGCATGGACAGACTTGAAATTGTACCTAGAAGGCGCTCCATTTCATCACAATCTCTGTTGGACATACTGCAATGACTGCAGCAAACTGACGAGAATTCTCTTACATCAAGGCCAGCCACATGCATTGTATAGTCAACTGCTATGATTTGAATGTGTTCACTGCTGCTACAGATAGCTTGATGTAAAACTCCACTACTCCAAACATTTAAAAGTCTTTCTTTCACTCTCAGTTTCTTTCTTCATTACCATTTTTTTCAAATTTAATCTGCCAAGAATAAAGACAAAATAAGCCTTCTTAATCTTTAGTCAGATGATTTTAACCTGTTGTTTTAGGAAAGATCTCTGTTTGTATTTGCCTCTCAAGAGCTGTACCCACTATTCTACATGGACAGATGTGTTGCTCAGGTAGACTTCAATGGTATTAACACTTAACGTAACCCTTCACTGCATGTACTTTTGTTGGTTGATCCTTAAACTGCATTAAAGTATTTTTTCATACCTGAAGATCAGATAGGGCTTTCAGATTGGTGACCAGATACAATAATCAAATCTTGTTACACCTATATTCAATGAATAAACCTCAAACTTCATAGTTAAAGTAGCATTAATCACTGTTCGCATGATCTTGCAAATCTTACCAGATCTCATCCCATTACAGTCATTCATACCCTGAAATCTATCCGGTTTTTACCATTTGATAACCTGTTTGGGATTTTACAATACACATAAGGGTCATGTTACCAGTAAAATCCAAAAGGACTCTTCCTTCAATTTAATTTGGGGAACAAAAATAAATAAATATAAGATAATAAGTGATGATAAGACCACTTCTCGTGAAATTTCAGCTCTATATTTTGGCTCAACACTTCCCTTCAAGGATAACCTTTTGTCATTATTCCTTTAAAATATTTGTTACAAGCTCAGAGTTCTTGAACAGATCTCTGTAAGTGAATCAAATTTCATGTAGCACCTTATTTGATGTTTATTTGAAATTCATCCATAAATGTTTCCTTTATCTACAGAAAGGGGTATAAACAATCTTAATAAAAGACAGGTATCAGTTTGCGCTGGAGAGATCTGCCTTTGGTAAGCCCACACTGTCTATTTACAATTTTGCGATGCATCCGTATCTTGGAATCATTCTTTCTCTGATATTTGCTCTGAATCACTGTATACAGTTTGGAGTAGATATTTGCTAATCCCTTCTCTCTCCCTTCTCAAACATTGACACAGATCTTATTTACCATTTGTATTTGATCCCTTGAGAGAGGGGTGGGAACTCAGCCATGCCATCCTTGTGCCTTGCTTCCTGTGGGGCTGGATAGGGTGGTGCAAGCTGGCAGGTCTTTTGCTCTGTGCCTTAGTGGCATACTGTCATAATGGAATCAGCAATACTGATAAAGAAAGCAAGAAGTAAGACTGCTCTCCTACAAAGTTCCTCAGCTCTTGGCAGAGCAGTAGAAAATGACAGCACTGATATTCGTTAGGCACCAGCAACGAATGCCCCCTCACTTACTGGTGAGGTGGTTAAATATTTTAATATAGCACTATCAGAACAAAGAGGGGAATAAAGGCAAGAAAAGTACATAAATCCAGTCAGGGAAGAACTTTCAATACCTTCCCTCGCATGAAATGAGGGAATCTAATGGGTTCTGTGTTGCCAAAGCATCTGTTTTTCTTAGATTTCCCTCATACTATTTTAGCAGGTAGGAAAGGAATTTAAATGGCAATTACTGCTAAAATTATAAGCCGATTCAGACTAGAGTTCCTAATGGAAACAGAACAGGTATAAGTCAAGAAGAAATACCCCCTGTCCACAACACCACTGCTTGACTTGACTGGAAAATAATGTTTCTCCCCTAATTCCCAATTTCATTTAAAACTCTGGTTATAAATCACTGCCAATGCTTGGACTGACTGAAATTCTAATGCTATACTAACTTCTATTACATAAACACGATGAAAAAAGTATTTCAGAGTAAATCAGTAAATCCCTTAACTCATTCCATTGTCCCTGCATGCTGATACTTCAGCACGCGCATTATGGCAACAAGGAATATATTTCCATAAACAGTGAAATTAGGAGAAAGAGTTAGAAATGCTGCCTCTGTGATTAAATTATGCTTACTTCTGTCAGTGTCAAATATATGTGGCAAAACAAAACAAAAAAATACGGCCAATGAAAAAGTCATTGAAATCTTCATTCTTTCCACTCTATGCTATCATGTTTATCAGGATTTGTATTCTTTTTTTCATGAAAATAACAAAATGGTACCTAAATAACAAATCAAAACGTCAGTTTCACAAACTGCACTCCCCAGGAAACGTCATAATAATGAATTTCATTATTTTCTTCAATCATTTAGAGTTTTCCACTTTGCCAGTCCTCGTCAAAGAAGATGCACCTGAGGGTTGACTGCAAATGCAAATTTTATTTCTTGGTTGAGATCAAGCCCACACATCCCTTTCCTAATTCAGGCAAGTTGTGTATCTCTGAAATCAAGACAAAAATAGAATTACTGAATTGCTTACTCTGACTGGGTTAACTTACTCTGACTAGATTAACGTTGCAGTATTAGCAATATTGGATTCATAAAAATTAAGATCTATTGGTAGCTAAAGTGATGTCTTGCTACATGAACTTGATGAAGGGCATATGGGAAGGGCATAGAGAGCTGAATTATCTTTACCCCAAGGTTCATACACCAGGTTAATTGTTTCTATACATTTGCCGTTACAATTCATTGTAATTGCCAACCCGGTTAAAATATTAAAAGAATGTCTTAAAAAATGAGAATTAGTCATTCAGGAACTGCACTTTCAAACAGATTAAGGATTTGCCAGGGGCTTCCTAAAGGAGGAGGGATCTTGCAAGGGTGCGACAATCAGAGTTTGCTTTTCAAGCTCCCTTGAAGCGGTGCTACTGAAAGCCTTCCAAGATCTGAGGCACAGAGCAGTGGACTCTGGAGCCGCAGCCTCCACTGTTGGGTCTAACCTGACCTGAGTGCCACCGACTCTGCATTCACGCCAAGAAAGCCACCATCCAGGCCCAAGGAGTTCATTCTCACTTCTAAGAAAAATGCAACTTACATTACTTGTAATGGAAGTTACACATGTGCATCAAGACAATTTTAGGCCCTCAAGGAATTGTATCCTCCCTTTACACACACGTGTAATTTTCATTAATAGCAATTAAAAGAATATCAATTCTACAAAATTATGTCCAGTTTCCATAATACAGAATCCTATGCAAAACAACAGTAACCAGCAACAGTTTTCTTTTTTTTGTTTAAGCCAGATTTAAATAATCATTCAAATTGACATTTTTAATAAAAAGTAATTGTTTTACTCAAAGCAACAGCAGCTAAAATGGAAATTTCAGGCTGCAATCCAATCACTGTAAACAGTTCAGGAAGAAGGAAAAAAGCTGAGAAATTTTAAGAAGATATTTCATTATGTTTTCCTTTGGGGGCTCTGATCCTGCAGGCAGAGCAAAGAACACAGGATATGGACATAGCAAAAAGATCCTCCTGCCACTTAGGTATCTAATATGTATTACATTTTGTCTCAGCTTTGTCTGGCCCTACCTTGTACACACATAAAAATGATTATATTCCTTCCCTGTTATTGTACGTTAAAAAAAAGATAAAATAAAACTGGATTGAATATTTTATTACATTACTATTGCTCCACTTCTAATGTACTACTAAAGGTGTAAGCATGAAGTTTGAAAGTAGTTCCATATTTTTGTAAGCCAGAAGTAAGTGCTCTAACTTTCTCATAATTCTAAATATCAAATTATTACAGCAGACTCTGGGGAGATCGCAAACAGGACATACAAGCTCACACTTTTGTTGTCACCTTCAAATAGAAAGCCCACGGTGGGAGGAGGAGGTGAAAACTTCTGTAAACAAATTGTTATCACTGGGCTTGCAAGCTTACACCTGGAATGCAAGAGGAGAAGCTATGCACTTGCATTTGCTATCAGCCCCAGCCCAGCAAGAGCAGAAAATCCCAGTGGTGCCCCTGTTACAAAGCAACCCTCCTGGGGGTGCCCGGCTGGTGCTGTGGAGCTCCACGTGCCTGCAGCTCAACCTGAAACAGCTGAGCTACAGGAGGGGCACAGCCTCATCCTTAAAGTGCAGAGCATGCAAGATTAAACAAACAACACACATACAGAAGATGACTAGGAAAGGAGAACTGACCCCATGTGTCACATGAATGACCATACAAACCCTGTAGGATTATTTATGGGAGAAGTGTCTTGAAAATAACTAAAAATCAGATGATAATGAAAATTAAAGTACAGAAAGTCCAACAGGCACAACTCAGTAAAATTAACATTCAAATGGAAAAAAACTGCATGGCCGTTTTCTTATTTCCTCTAATACTCATACACACTGTACTTGAAGGGTAAATGCAACTGTTAAAATATTTATTGAGTAAATACGTGTGTTGGGGGGATTGTTTTATGTCTGATTTTGAGAACAAATAAGTTTTAAAAGGTAAATCTAATGCAATGCAATAAAACTGCAAAGTATGTTCTGACCTTCTACTCCTCCCTGCAACACTTACACACACATATATACGCACTTTAATAATACATATCCCAGCAGAGTACAATTGACCCCAGTAAATCTTGTTGTTTCCCCAAGTGTGGAATTAAAAGCCTCATGACCAGAGTTACAGCACACATTTGTTTCCATTCTTGTGATATCATTTTTCCCTCTCAGACTAGTGTCACCACTGAAGCCGATGTTACTGTACATAACCAACTGAATTCTGTGTGTTAAAAAATGCAAAGACACCGAAATCAAATCTAGTCTTTTTTATTTTTTACGTATTTTCTAGAAATGAGTTCGCAAAACATTTTGGAGGGAAAAACAGATAGCTTTTAGAGGACAGTTATAATACCACACACATTTAGTAATATCAAGCCAAGCAAATGCTATTTTGTAGATATAAAAATAACAAAGGCATGGAGTCCATTAAAATAGTGTGATAAAGGCATATAACTTCATAAACTATGCATAAGCTTAACAAATGATGGAACTGTAATATATTTTATCTTACAGTTTTGAAGAAGATAGCTTAACCATCTAATCTACCTTATTTATCGAAAAGTTATTTAGAAAACTATAAAGCATCTGCATAGAAATAGATGAAAAACAACCAATATATAAGCTTCTCTGTTTGTAGCATCAAAGATTATCTGAATTTGAGTAATATTCATATATTTATGTCGTCTCACCACACAGAAATGCTATTTTCCTACTCTATGTGTGTGAAGAGCAACCTTGCCAAAGCCAAAATTATGACAACTTGAACAAATGATATTTGTAATTCCTTTGGTTGCTAGTTACCTATTCTCTTCCTACCCCAATAAATTCCAGCTCCATTGGGATATCTGCTTCTCCTATCACTCCCCCTGGGCTTCTTTCTCTTTTTTCCTTTTGCATGTGTCTACCACTGCCACTCTTCTTAATTGCTTAATTTTTTTCTCTTTCCACTTCAAGTCACAGGTTTCCACCTTCCAAATATCTACCCAAAACATAAGATTTCCTAGAACAAATGAATATGTAAGCATCCACAGGACTCTAGCATTTTGCTGTTTTGTTGATCATTTAAGCTTATTATTCTTCCAGTGGCCAAATAAGACTCAGACTGTCCAGATCACAAGATGGTAATAATCTTTATTTACAGAATCATAATGTAACACCTGTCTGAATTTCCATGCAGTGGACAGACCAAAGAGAGCCTTTATAATTATTTGGGTTACCTTTTCCTATCCTCTGCACTAGGTTACAGGGTATTGTATGTACTGATGTTTTACAGGGATGCGGGATGCCACAGTCAACCAAGCACTTTTGTGGCACTCAGGAACTGAGCTTAGTCTCAATTCTGCCACTCCTACACTATGCAGACTTAGAAAAATCAATTATTTCCCAGCGGTAATCAGCCAAATTTGTAAAGATTGCTACTCACAGAGGACGTGGGTACATCATTCCCGTACTGTGATAGCCTTTGTATTTGTGAGCTTATCTCTGGTAAGAAAAAAAAAAATGCTGTGGCTCATCTGGCTTTCAGGCAGCCTTGTGAAAAACAAAACTATACTTGGTGTGGCATAATCTTCTCCTTACTAGGACCCAGTGTTTGAGAAATACCACATTTTGCTTCAAGTCTTCTCACTAAACTTTTCCAGTAGTGATATTCTGAAGCAGTTAATGAATATGAGAACGTGAGCAAGTAATGTTTGTGATCTAAAGAAACAAAGAATTTGCAAAAAGAAAGAACCTACACATAAATTAGCGTAATCTATTTATGACTCCTACCTCGAGAGTGATGAAAATCCATACAATGCTTTTGCGTGAAATAAATATTTGTAAAATTACATGAGTAGAAAACTCCCTGCTGACTACCCATCTGAGACACAGGTGTGTTACCTTTTTGAGAAGGCACTGTACTGCGCTACTGAAATGTCCTCTAGTGATGGCAGTTTCAGAAGCAGAAAAAGCAGCTGAAGTGGACTATGATAGAGAGCCCCCAACATTGTCCTCATTTAAGAATATCTGGCCCCATTGGATTCTTAAGCATAGCTGAAGGCCTCTTTCAATGGTAGTCTAAGACACCCAGAGGAATAAGGCACAAAAAAACGACATTTGAGATTACAACAGAAGTCTTCAGTAGGAACTCCTAACACTTCTAAAACATGAACTGTGCTTCAAAAGCTAATTAATTCTATCTTCCAGGTAGCGAGACACACCTCTTTTTCAATAATTTGCACCTTTACTCAAGCTACAATTTGCAATCTATAGAAGAAGGTTAACATAAAACAGTGCACTCCAAACACAACGCTAAAAACTTTTGGCAAATTTACTTGTACTTAAAATTGTGAACTGGACATACCAGTTATGCTTAATTACCTCATTGTTGGGTCCATTCTATGATTCTATGGTCTTTCCACAATAAAATAAACACAAAACAACAAAACATATGCACAAATTCTCCCCATGTTTCCAAGTTACTGAGTTGCTTCACTTGATTACACACTGACATACGGCATAATGAGGAATTGACATTCACTTCCTCATTGAAAGTAAGAGTGCTGAGGGATCTATAAGAAGACAGAGCCAAGAAGACTTGTGCCTCCCAACTGAATAAAGCCTCTCTGACAGGCTTGAAGAAGAACCATGGAGGGTCTTCTTTGGGTATAGTATTTTTGCATTTTATCATAAATCTCCCATATAATTCCCTTCGTAGCACAAGCTGTTTCCAGAAGCTGCAAGGAGTCCTAATAATCACCCTCAGTAAAGCCAAGTGGTGGTGAGAATTCAAACTCTCTTCATCTCAAGACCTCAGGAAGGCTTAGGCTGAAGAATCCAGCACTTTTTTTACTTCAGGTATTCTGGTAGTAAAGAACTAAGGCCTTCTTTCCAGGCCTGCTACCTTACGGTTTTGCCTACCATAAGAGAATACATACACTGGATGACTGAATTTGTGTAACTAAACTTCCACGGTCCAGTTAACTCTGAAATAGCTTGAAGTGTTAGGACTAGTTGATACTGACCATAAGAGCCTACAGGTAATAAACACACACACAAACCAAATACAACAGATTTCTGCTGAAAATAATAGCCAAGTTAGTTCAGTAGAGCATCCCTGTTACCGACGGGATCAATCTGATGCACTTCTGAGATCAGGAAAGAAAGGAGTAACCTAATGAGCTCTTCTTTTTTGTAACAACCAAAACCATGGATATTTCAGGCCTATCAAAGCTGCCTCCTCTACTCCTTTATTGTAACCATGAAGGAAGAAACCATAGCTGGCACAAAGCTGAGCGCAGTCATTAGCTGAATACTCCTTAAAAAAAAAAAAAAAAAGTTCAGTTCTGGAGCCAGACAGAAAAAGAATGGAAGTAAGCAAAATTTAAGATGTGGTTCACATAGTCCCCAGTGGGTTATAGAATTTTTGGTGATGTGTGTCAGGAGGTCAAAGCTGTTTTCCTCTGAGAGCAATCTACTTCCTAAATAGAATAAAAGAGCATAAAGCAGTGGATGGAAGCAGAATGCCTACAGATGAATGGCATCTAGCTAATGGGGCATATTCAGGAAGAATTACATCAATATTACTAAAAGTTATAATCTCTCTCAACCAAAATGCAAGCAAAGCAACCCCAAATAAAAACAAATCAAATAAATGAGAAGGAGAAAACACAATTTTGTTGCCAGAGGAGTACTCATATCATCAACACCTAGAGTTTAGGAATGGCTGTTTTTAATGTAAGTAACAAAAAGCCATGCAAACCCTCATTCCCTTAAGAACAGCAAATATTACTGGGATTGACAATGAAATTACAGAATGGAATACTGAAATGATAGTCTAAATTTACTCCACCATACCACCTCTGTATGCTTATGACGTGTAAAAAAAAATGTAACCTTTTAATCTTTAGGTTCACCCATCTTGATTCAAGCTAGAAAACAGCCTTATATATTTACTAAACAAAGAATTTCTTTGTTTAGATGAAAAATAAATACAACGGTTTCATGTTTTTGAATAAAGGAGATGACCTGAAGCAATATCTTCCATTTACAGCACTTGAAATCAGAGACATTTGAAGCCTACTGTGTAAAAAATGCACACAAAGAAGAACTGAACCTCAAACACCTTTCGTGCATTTCACTTATAATTCCTTGACTCTCAGAGATCTGAAAAGATTTATCATACTAAATTCCCTGTAGATGATAGGCAGCCAAACATTTAAATGTGACATCCAGAAAGGTAATTTGTCCTTATAAGGACAGTCCACATCCCTAAGCATTCAAGCTGTCACCTTATACTTTTAAACACTTAAGGTTTTCGGATGAGCAGTGATAATTTTTAACAAAGCAGAGAGGTCTCAATTTGCAAATTGAGTAACTCATCGAATAAGAAAGTTGGATTTGTAATAGAGTCTGACAGATGTCTGCACCACGACATGACAGTGACAAAGTGCCTCTGAAATTTTCTCTTCAAAGATGAAGTTTCAGCTTGCCTCTTTTCACCTCTAGGAATCCAAATAATATTTTTTTTATTATACAGGTGAAAAGAAATTTGGTTTCAGCTACTATCCATTTACATCCAGCAAATAAGTTATGATTATAATACCAGGCTCTGATCAGGAGACACTCCAGCAATAATAATATTGCAGAACAATGCTTAAGAATCTCTAGCAGTACAGGAAGAATGCAGAAGAAAACCCTACATAAAAGAACTGTGAAGGAATCTATTTTATTGAGCACAGAATTCATTTCTGAATTTTATAATAATATTTGACTGTTTGCAGGTTTCCTTTAATTTAAACTAAACATAAGTATAGCTTTAATAAAGATTCTCCAGATAGAATATGTTAATCATTTTCAAATGTATCAACATGAACTAAGAGATTAGAACTTAGGAACTGAGAATATTTCCCAGTGAGTCTGTCCAAATAAATTAATGCTCTGCTAACAAGCACTGTGGTCAAAATAGTTGTCACTACTACCATTTTATTGTGTTTTCACATGCAGGAGTCACTCACATGCTTCATAACTTCCAACATGCTACAGAAACAGCATAGTTTATGGCCCCACTTAATGAACACCAGTGGCAGGGGGGAAAACATCAATCATCTCCCACTGGTGGTAGAAATGTACTACCAGAGCTACCACTGGGTTTAAAACACAACTGCAACTAGAGAACTGTCTCATGCCAGCTGGACCTGGGCAGTGCAGTAGGAGAAGCAAACTTCTAATGCAACAAGCATTGTGACTCTGGTTGCTTTTTGAGTTACATCAAAAGTTTCCAGAAGACAAATGTTCTGTCTGCGATTGATGGCTGAGAGCCAAGGGTGAGAATCTTTCTCAAAGTCCATCAGTATTTCTTCCTCAAGGTACACCGTGTCTGTGGTAAGAATCTGAACTTGAATCCTATTTGGAGATGTCTTAGCGCAGCTTAAATCCATTTGTACGTGAAAAGGGGATCTTTGTAATCCTCCAAAATCAAAATGATAGAAGAAATAACAGTATCTGAAATTATTTTTGAAGAAATGTACCCACAGAGTTGGTCCCAGATATATATTCTACTTACATCTGTTTTTCATTCAAGGATGCATAATATCAATGCAATTCTATGTTCTAAGCCACAGTCTAACTGAAGAGGCGAGTAACACTGTGCCTCACACATGGCAAGGCATCTCCTAGCTGAAGATTTCAGACAAGCACACTCGTCTGCAGGGACACACATTGGAAAGAATTAACAAAAAATAGCAACTTGATATTTTCTAGAAGATTTCACTATCTTTTTAGGGCTTGGCTTTCCAGACTGTAAATGTATTATTTAGATAACAGATCTGAAATCAGTAGCTTGCAACGGAGGAGTTTCTTACTCATGCAATTCAGATAAACTCTGTTTAGACCATTTATTAGGATGAAAAGTAACAGTTAACATAAGCAAATGCCAGTAGGGTCTACTTTATATATTAAAAATCAGAAGATTATAATGTAGATTCATAAAAAGGGTTAAAATATATGATGGTTAACACAAATTTCCTTAAGCAACACAAACAAAACAGGTCTAGATCTGAAAACTGTTAATTCTGGTGAAAGTAAACCACTGAGAATCTGGGCAAAAAGAACAACTGGAGTTTATAAAAGCAATACCCTCTAACAAGTTATTCCGTATGTGCCTACTGAAATGTGAGTTTAAAGTCTTCCTCTGAAAGTGCTACTGGAAAATTTCAAGAGCTGCATATAGGTCAAAAAGAGCCACTGTTCTGGCATTGGCAGCAAGCCCTTCGAAAGGATTTGCTTCCTATAAGAAGAGCAGCCAGCTTGGTCTCCTCCTTCATTCTGTCCCTGTAGATAATGACTAATGAGTGGAAATTAAGTGGCTAGTAACTAATATGCCCAGTTGTTGATTTTAGTAAATGGTTAGGGTGTGCACCCATTTATTGTAATTGCTTCAAAGACTCACACGATTATGAAGCAGCTTAATGGCATTTAGAACTAAAAAGTCTGAAAAAGTAAATATAACCAAATACAAGCAATGCTAAGTGAGACATTTTCTAAAGTGTGTTTACTTTGAGACACTTCATATGATATACAAATTTAAGGGATCAAATTCTAGTGTGAAGGTGAGGGAGCAGTTAAGGATAGAAGCATTTCAGTTTTCAACACCTCCAAATCATTACAAGAACTACAAAGGTCAGTAAAGTTCACTAAGAAACTAAGAAAGTTATGTAAGGACTAAGACACTATGAAACTTCCATGAAAATCACTACTGCTGTATAAATTCATCCATCTTAAGCTCTGACTACAAATAACATATAACCTACAGACAGTAACTGTTATTTGGTGCCTCTGGAGATGTTGTGTTACTTTGACTTTCACTGTGGGAATTTCTCTTGTCCCAGCTGCAACAGAAGGCATTTGCTACCTGGAAGAACCGTCAATCCCAAATATCCATTTTACATATCTGTTACTACAGAGTTGAATGCTCTGATGAAGAAAACAGGTAACAATGTGTGTGCTGTAGGAGGTCTAAACATGCCAGAGTGTAACATGAAGACTGGTTCCATTCACAGACATGTAATTGCTTTGCCAATACATCAGTAGTTTAATAGTTGAGGAAATTTGTCTGGAGACATGCTGAGCATCTCAGTCAATTTTCAGCTCACTTAGACATCTTCTTTAAAGCACTGAGAATTCAGTCAGACATGGAAGTGGTTCCAAGAGTCATGAATAGGACACCCATGTAATCAGAAAAGCAGGATCCCTAGAATTAGTAATGTTTTTCCAGTATCTTAATAAATAAATAAATAAATAAATAATGTTTTTTTTCAGTGAGATGATATTTCCACGATTTTTCTTGTCAATCTATCAGTATCAAACAGACTCGTGGAAGTTTATCAGCTCAACAGCCTCTCAAGTGGTTCACAGGACACACAGTCCTCCAGTAGGTTTGGGCCAGCCACACTACTGGAATGGGGTGCTACACCTGTGCTATATGCTTTTTGTCCTGTAGTAGGAGTAATTGCTATGTTTTCCTAGTGGAAAAGTCTACATACTGTATTGCTTCTGGGTATGTGATCAATAAACTGGATGTCACCCTGTACTGTGAGGACTTTGATTTTCTACCTCTGCTACTAACAAACTCTTCTCTTTGCTACAGAAATAATTTCCCATAGAAATGAATTACCAACTCTAAATTTAATTTTATGAGTAAAAGGTAATGCAGCAACCTTTCTTCATTTACTTTTTTTTTTTTTTTTTTTTTTTTTTTTTTTTTTTCAGGAGAATTCAAACATGATCTCCTAGAATAGATGAAGAAAACATTTCTGAATACTGCACACAGACACAAACACGGTTCAGACAGCAAATTACATTAGATGGCAAATAGTAATGTTCATTTAGAAACCATAAATAAAAACACTTCAGACACATGGCTCCTCATTTGAAGACACAGACTACACAAGTCTCTCAGTCCAAGTACTACGCCTGTTTAGTTAGAAATCTGCTCCCCATGAAGTGTCACGTTGCTCCTTTTCCAAAAGTTCAAGGTGCCCCCTACTGTTTATCAGTATCTTCTGCACTGGACCTTTAAGTCCTGCAGGTCTCCCAAGCTTTACCCGAATTTGTCATGGCTGAAAAGAACCACTCTGCTATAAAAAGATTGGAACCTGTGTGGTCTTAAGGACACCCAGCCAGCCTGTCGTCACCATATGATGAAAACCGATTTCCTCACACCATTTTTATCAGTTTTCTTTTTGCAAGGCATTCATTTTCTCTTGAACCATTCTACTGGACAAAATCAGTCCCATGGTCTGCCACTCTTTTCTAAAAACACTTCTAGTCACAGGGAAGAGTATTACTCTCAGATACCTAACAACTGGGCAAAGTTCAGGTGAGTCACTGCAGACCAAATCTACAGTTAGGAGACATTAAATTAAGCACTACTTGCTCTGTCTTCGTCCTTCAAATAAAGGAATCACTTGAGATGATTCGCCTGCTCTAAATTCCCAAAGTTCCTTCTTATGGGCCACACGGTGGCCTAAGCACTGCAAAGTCAAATAACCCCAAATGTATGCACATCCACAAAACTTTATGTTCATCATTTTCAAACAATATTCCAAGTTTCCATTAACACAATGCCTTTTTTGCAAAATTTAAAAGATTTCTTTTTCATCATTTTTCTACCACTCAGTATTCATGCTTCTCATAGTTTTAGACGTCGACATTAGCATATTTCTAGAGCACCTCATTTTATTTCCTGCTCACATTTCCTACTTCATTCTGTCCCTTTGTATTACAACCTCCTCCATATTTGTTGAACAACCTAATCCTAGGACCATCTGTGATTGTAATTAATGTAGTGTTTAATAATTCTACTAGATCCCTGATAACTACGCTGCATTTACTTTAATTGCAGATCCTGGAAACACCTACTTGCCATTTTCCTTAAAAATAGTGTTTTATCACTACCTATCCTTTTACTGTCCCTACACATACTTTTAAATACAACCAACACTGAATTAAAACCATTTTTAATGTAATCAATATGCATTCAGGACAACCCTGGATCTAGGTACAGACTAGGGGACAAGCATTTGGAGAGAAGCCCCTGGATTCTGGTTGATGGCAAGCTGAACATAATCCAGCAGTGTAACCTGGCAGGCCAGAGGGCCAACTGTTCCCAGGGGTGTACCAGGTGAGGGAAGGGACTGTTCCACTCTGTTCTGCCCTGGTGTGGCCTCAGCTTGAGCACTGTGTGCAGGTTTGAGCACCGCAAGTCAGGTAGGAATAGTATAATCCCAAGGTTCCCCCGCTGGAACATTACAGGCAGCTGAAGCTGGGAGGGCTCTATTCAGGAGAGGACAGCATAGAAACAGGCTTGGCAATCATTCACTGACTGCAGTGTATGTACTGCTCACCGTCTCCAGAAGCAAACACAAGAGCAGATTCACCTCTCATCTTGTTGCTGCAGGACTAAATATTACGGCACCCCAGTTAAGCAGTTCTCAGAGAAGCAGAGCAAATGGAAGACCCAGCAGATAGGGTAATGGAGGGAGAAAAGCCTGATTAACATCAGGCTTTTTGCTAAGGCAAAGTATATTAAAAATGCCAGCTGAGAGGACTAGACAGTCTAGAATGTCTGAAGAATAATATTGCTGGTTTTCAACAAATTGCAATTATGAATATATAAACTATAATACATAGACGTATGGAAGTTGATAAGTTCTTGAATCGATAGAAACAAGTCATTCTGATAGCAAGTCACCAGGATAACTTCCTTTCCCCAGCCAAATTTCAATGCCCTGCCTAAAACCGTGCATGAAGTTACACACTCTCAACAAATTCAAGATTCATAAGCTTAACAAAATATCTAGTCTTTCCTTAGCATGTGCAGCTATGAGGTGGAATAAGTGCCATGCAAGTTGCTCAAGTGTCATCTTGAAAGATATTTTTACAAATAAGTTAAACAAATATCTATCAAGATTATCTTAGAATGGAAATTCAGAATGCTTCTTAGTTACTGCTGATTGCCTACTTCAAGTTTCACTTCCCAGATCAAATTTGTACTTCTGCTGGTGAACTTTGCTCAGGTTATGATCCTGTATATAAATGCTATTATTTCACCTGGATTGTACCTCTATGTTTGGGAACGATACCTATTTTTATGTATAATTTATTGTTAGGAGAATGGAGTAGGTGATTTTTAAGTGTTCCTTCCAGGCCTGTCATCTAAAATTCTGTGATAGATGCTCATTTTGGAAAACACTTGAATTGATTCTTCTGACACTTTTCACAAAGTTCAGTTAAGCACAAGAACCATCTTTAATCACTATCCCAAGGAATCAGGAATAAAACACATTTATTTAGTTAGGTTGAAACTTCTGTTTAGCTGTGTATCAGACTGTTCAACTCACATCAAACTTGACCTGAAATACCAAGAGTCTCTTCATCTAAACTCACTACTAATTTTCCAAAAAAAGATCTCAACTTCTGCTTAATTATGTACAATAATCAGATATTCTGCAAAATACTCTTAGAAAAAACATAAAATAGCTTAGCACCATCTTAAAAAATAAATGACTTCCACAACTAGCTAAATGGTTTAATCAAAGTCTGCACTTCAAACTTATCATCTGAAGAGATCAATAGAAGGTAAGTACAATATAAAATAATTTCCTGCTAAGATATATTTGCTACACAGAAAAAAATCAAAAAACTTCTGTGTCAAAAACATGTATAGAAGGAGGCAGAAAGTTTGCCTATAAACTATATTCTAATTCTATCTTCAAAATAATGTAGTGAGAGATAAATAATCTGCAACATAACTATAAAGAAGAACTGGAATATCAGTGACAAGTAGCCATGGTAGACTGAATTCTACGCATAGAGGTAGTAAAGTTTGTAGTCAGCCAATTCTTACAGTAAATTTTCTGTGTGAAAAACTCTAAGGTTTGATGAAATAACCACAAAGTGAAGCTAACTTTCAAAGGAACTAAAGCTGACTGCCCAAATGAGGTGTTTTGAAATGACAAGCAAAAGCTAAAAGCAACTGGTTTCAAAGACCACAGAAAAATGAATGTGTAACAGAAGAGGTGTCAAGGTGTTATCTGTACACATTTAAGATGGAAAGCAGGAATCAAAAACTTCAAATGCTGAAAGGGCAACTGTCACATGAGATTTTTATCTTTAATAAGTTTCTTCTAGAAAACAGCGTGGAAGATCTACTACACCATGAATTTCGATACTATCTATGAATTAGATTGCTGATCCATCAGACAACATGGGAGTAAACAGCACAATGGGAATACAACCCCCGAAGCAGATACACAGAGGCAGCAAACAAATCTTCAGGTCAGCGTAAAAAAATCCACAAACAGAGCACACAGAGCAACACAGAGCAAAGGGAAACTGGTTTTGATATGAATGGATTTTTCAGAACCTGCAAAGTGTGGGAGGAAAATCATCAAGGTATTTGTTCAGTGAACTCCAGGAGCTTTTTCATAGGGAAGATAAACATAAGGAGGCCAAGCACTGTAATACGCAGTACCATCTAAAAGAGATACATGTAAGGAGAATTAGGATGAAAAAAACAACATTGTTTAATGCAAGAACTAGTGCCTTTAATCCAACAAAGAGATCATATCCTAAGGGACGATATCAAGCATACATCAGAAAGGGGACTCATAAATATTTTTGGATGTTGTCATCTAGAAAAAATGCATCAGAGATTTTCACCACTTGATGTGAATTGTAGTTTTATCATTTTTTTCCACCACCAGTATACCAACTAAGAATATTCGTGAAACCGTGCACACAGTCTCCCTGCATAGTGGGTTACATAGAGAATCCTACTTCTGGCTCTGTCAAAGTCCATTCATGAACACAAGGACATTGTCATACATCACTGTACAAATGCATGTTTGACCTCTTCAGCAGGAAAGCACCAAAATCCAATGTTCGTTCTGTTTAATATCTCAGAGAAGAGTTTGAAGAACCCTTCGTTGTATTACCTTAGAGACCATACCTAACTGCATCATGAAATGTATTCCCTCACACTTTTAGTTTTCTTTTGGTGATGTACATGCCTCATTAGAAGTCCCTGTCCCTGTGCTTTTTAAAAGCACACTGATGAAAAAAAAAGGGCAAATATAGCAAACAGGCACAACAGGCAGTTTCTAAAGGGTCATATCTTCACTGCATTAATCCAAGGACTGCTGCAGTACATCACTACTGCCACTTTGGCTCCAGATCTGTTTATTAGAATATCTGCAGACATAGTAGATATATTTAATGATGAATATATGCATCATCATTCCCTTTTACTAAATGCAAACTGCAGAATTCAATAGACTACTAGCTGATGTGTATCTGCCTGGGAAAGAGGAACTAAATGACCTTTTAGATCACCTCAAAAAAGTAGTAGGTGCCTTAATACTCCATTTGATCTATTTTAATTTCAAAAAGCAAGAAATAAGGCAGCAAAGTCAAGTACAAGAAAGCAAATAGAATTAGTAACAAAACTACCATCAAATCCTAAAATATCAGACATTTGCTGCAGATGTACTCATGATAAGCCCCTTCTTATCAGTCCAGTCACGACTAATTTTATTTCATTTTAAACTGAATTATCCAATGCGGGGCAACACTGGCTGCAAGGAGAACTACCTTCCAAATTTCACACAGCCAAGTCACGTGACCATTCACAGTTATTATTATTATTCATATTGTTCCACATTTGAACGGAAATACTAAAAAGATGTGTCACTGGGAGGCCCTTAAAGGGTTGTACCTTCTCAGAAAAATAAAATATTAGTCTTCAAAGGCAGTAATGGTAAATAACAAGTAACAAATGTAGAACAGCTAAGAGCTATGGGCTAATTGGCACACAAAGGAGCAGAGAGATGATGTGTTAGTGGTTATACGTGTTTCCAACTGTCAAAGTGAGTAACAGAGTACATGAATGTAAATCAATTATCCCTAGCACTAATATGGTACACAAAAAAAAAGATGCATACCAAAATGTTGTCCATTAAAATTATCTCATTTTTTAAACTTTTATGAGATTTACTATCTTGCACGAAGAAACAGTTTATGAGCCAATGAGTCAGGATTTCTAGCTATGCAGAAAACTGTTTGGTGATTCAGCATTATAAGGTGTGCAAATTTACAATGTTTTTTGTTTTAGTTCTGAAGAAATTATTGCATTAATTTTCTCACGACTTCTTGTTTTCTGTAAGATTAATGATTATGCATTCAGTTTTGCTTGTTTGTTTGTTTTAAGGGTATAAAGAAGAGAAATCACAAGAGCTACTTTAAAAAGTCCTCTGAGCTGAACGTTCATTGTTCTTCCCAGTTAAGTGCAGTGAAGGAACAGAAAAATACTATAAATGCTAACCAGACAAATGCTAAATGGTCTAACCAGACAACTTTCTTTCTGCAGAACAAAATCATTGTAATAAATTGACAGCAACCTGGTTCGTGATGTACAGAGCCTGGCCCCCTCTGCTGTCTATTTCGTGCTTCTTCTAAAATGTTCCTAGCAAACCCATAGACTTAAAGACTAATGTTTTTGTATTTGTGAATGCCTCCCTCTGACTTTGACGTTGATGGATAATCCTGACAACTCTCATAGAGAATTATGTAAACAATGCGTTAGATCTGGAAAAGAAAAGACTTAGAAAAGAAAGGGGACCAAATGACATTAGAAAACTTCATCCAGTGCACTAGAACCTTTTCAGACACACCAGTCTACACATTTTCCATATGTACAATTGAGAATCAAAAGCCTGCACAAGAAGTGACAAATTCTTTTTGGTGGTTAAGCATTCTAAACCAGAGACAAGATGTAGACACACATACAAGTATGCCATAAAGCAAAGGTATTTAATAAGTGACTTAAAAGGAACAAATGCAAACTATGGTTTAAATGCACTGTCTACAAAAACCACCTTGTACAATATGTAAGTTATATTTAGATAAAAAAATATAAATGCAGTTTATTTGTGTTCAATATGACTTAAATCATAATGATTTGTTACTATACTGGAATTCAGCCTCCAAGGATTCCACTGTAAAAGAGTCATTTGCACAGCTTTGTCTCTAGTGAACAATGTCCATGCTTTTCTTTAAAATCCCACTCTTGGGATATAAATCATCCTCCTCTGACACACATCAATACCAGCTTCAGTCTCTTGATCAGCCCATTGGTTTCTCCTTTTTGTTTGCCTAGAGCAGCCTGTTTATGCACATTAACAAAGTAAAAAAAAAAAAAGATGTATACCATATTACATAGGTTATAGCATTTGTTAAAATTGCCTGTGTAAAATTAGTCACAGACAACAAGGATAATTAAAAACAGAGCAGAAGAGAATGAAATAAAAAATAATTAGCATCAGATATTTGATTTCCACTCCTCAAAATCTAAATCAGAGCATTAAGTCAAGCCCAAATGAAAAATAAAACCTCTGATTCTCAGCTGCTACTGTAGAGTCACCATTCTGAACTCCTTGCTGAGGCTGAGCCCTTGCAAAAAGCGGCTGTACTATCAACTTCCACCTAAACTGGAACTGCATCAGGATGATTCCTTGAAATTTTGCAGAACGCAAATCAAAATCTCTGCAGTCAGAGCAGAGCTGAGCCTAACCTGGAAATGAAACTAACACCAAATGTACTTCTTTCACAGCATAGTGACTGATTTTTGTGACTGATGGTTTCCTCCAAGGAGGAGCTGATGGCTTCCTCTCCCAAGTTCCCCTCCACTCAGCCCTGCAGCACGCAAATTAACATACAATTGTTAGTTAACGTTATTAAGGCAGCTCATTATTATAAACAATTTGGTTTTAATCTTGGATGATCACACACACTCAATGTTAGATCTTCCATATTACTGTGCCCTCTAATTTCAGCAACTTTGAATCCAAATTCCCTCCAACAAAGGAGATGTGCTTAAAACAGTTATCTTGAAATGCTGAGAAGATTTAGACAGATAGAAAGTTTCCTTGCTTTTCCTATTACTGGCTTCCCTCGAGAAATGTGGTATTCCCCATCCAATCTTGCATTCCTGGCCTAGCTGAGGCTTGTGCTCATCTTCAGAAGCCAAGCTCTGTGGCTAAGACAGCTCCTCTGTTTTCCCACTGCTTGCCATGACAGCAAGTGTGACAGACAGAACAGCTCCACTTACAATGCTTCACAAGCTCCTGTCAGTCTCTCTGAAGGTTTATGGTACTCACTTCATAGCTGAAAAGAAAACTAAACACAGAAGGTTATGTCGCTGGCCAGGCCCACTCAGATGACTACCACCAGAGATGAAAGCACAGCTGCAGCAGAATCCCAACTCTTTCCCTGTGCCTGCTCCCATGAGAACCCCAAAAAACAGAGAAGTCTGGTAGGAAGAATATCTCTTCAGAAAACAGAGCAACGCAGAAAGCTAACTTCACATTAGTTTGCAATTTGTTGATCAGCATCGCACACTCTCCTAAGTGCATTTTACTTTCCATGTAAGTGGACTTCTCTATGTTATTTGACTATGCTCACACAGCAGAAAGTATGTTTTTACCTGACATAACTAGAATTAGTGAGTCATTTCCTGCAATCTTATTGTGAAAAGCAATGAAGAAAATGCAAAATTCACTTCCTTGTGATCAGGTGATGCCATCCTATGGAAGAGACTGAAGTGCAGACTGCATCTACCTTCAACTTCATGCAAACAACCCATGCCTTGCTGTCATTTATCTATTACACATAGGTAACTTATATTAGATGTATCACTACAAATAAATACAATTTTTCAGTAAAAATGGAGTACAATAAGTACATAAAATAAGTTTCTAAGTGTCTCTCCTCAGCTCAGTCTGTCAGAGATGTAGGTTTTTACAGTTCAGTAAAAGCATCAGAGTATACCAAGACATAACCTACAAATCTGTCCAGATTTTCTAGCTGAATGATCTAGCAGATTTTCTGGTGTATGACCATTTAGTAAACAAGTGGTTATTATGCTTTTTTTTCTTAAACATTGTGATTATCTACCTTCACACAATGAATGGAAATGAAAATTTGCATCCTTTGATAAAGATAAAGCTCTTATTTATTTCAGTAGGAATGGAATTCACAACAAGACAACAGTGTTTAAGAAAACAATTGTAAACCAAAGAATATTCTTCCTCTACAAAATCTCCATAAGCAATTGCAAACATTCTGATAATCTGCTAATTCAAAGCACCCACCTTCCACCCAAACAAAACAATGTTATCAGTAACAGTGAAAGTTAAGGCCAAATTCTACCCTCTGGTCTGGAAAAATAACAATCAAAGAAGAAAAGCCAAATAACATAGAAAAAGTATCATGTTTTTGCACTCCAATCTCAATTGAATAAAATAAATAAATAAATAAATAAATGGATGGATGGATAGATAGATATATAGATAGATAGATAGATAGATAGATAGATAGATACTTGAGAACAAACACGGAGCATGTGGAAGCTGTCCCCAGATGGTTCAGAATTCACATATTTCTAATTGCATGTATTCAGATGGCTATAACTGAAAGGTTTCACCAGTAACAAATAATATACATACAAATACACACATCATTCAGATCCTACAAGTCGTATTTTTTTTCCAAGGAATATATCAAACATGCTTTTATCAAGGCCTGGTATTTCCTATCTCCGTAATATCACTGATAAGGAATTGCTGTTGGAATGGATTCTTTCTTGTGGTAGTCATTTTACAGTAACTTCTCCTGCAAAAACGTAGTTGACCATATATTCTGTTACCCTGGTGGAACACTGAACAGCACTTCCTGCATTCTAAATGTGTCAACCACAGCCTTTGTGCTTTTTTACCATGTGCTGTGAATTAGTACTGAAAATAACATACAGTATGTACCACAGAATTTTTAGTCTGACATGGATGTTTTGTACTTTATTCTTACCATAAATTTTTAGAAGCCACTATGGCATACGTTCTGACCATGGATTAAAAGAAGCAGGCGCTTTCATAGGCTCTGTATTTCACAGTAAACACTTCTGAAGTATAGTATCATATATCTAAAAATATATATTTTTAATACACTGTCTAATTCAAGTTTTGCTTTATAAGCAAACTTATGCTTCCTTGATGATTCTGATCCAAACAATACTTCCTTCTGCTTTAACTGGGCACCAGATCAGCCTCAAATGTGTAAGTGCAATATTAATTTTGATCTGATTTACCACAGGAGTAAAAAAAACATTATTATACAACTGAAAGGTAACACTTTTATGTTAAGATTTGGATCACTTTTTCATGCCTGATCAGCTTACTAATAACTACTTGGTATCTGTATCACAACTAGGAAGCATGCTTCTTGCCCTTAAACAACTGTAACACAAGTCACACAAAGAAAGTTTATTTTCATATACATCCTTAAATCAAAAGTAACCATCCTACTTATCTACCATTAAGCACAACATTTGCATTAATTGGTATTTTTTACTATTCAGTATACTATTGAGTTATTCCAGTGCTTTTTCTCATTTCATTTGTTTACTTACTTTTACTCAATCCCTCAAAAACAGAAGGAGCTGTCAAAACTGACTTTAAACTAATTGCTTCATGAATTTTGCTCTGATAACTTAATGCATCTCCTATCTTCCACAGTACAGCAAAGGAAAGTTCAGAGGAAAAACAAAGGATCACAGCAGCACCCGGAAAAGCTGGTAAGGCCTACATTTAATGGTATACTCATGTTGCAGTCTGCTGCTCAACAATTTGCATTGAAATTGTTGCTAGATATTTACTTCTGCTGAATTTTTTTTTATTACAAATGGGAAAATAGGAATTAGACTGTACTGACATGTGAAAAGTAGATCTTAGGAAAGAAAAAAATACAAAGATCTTACATGTTTTTGACAAATTTGATTATTTAATTTAATATGGAATAATTAAGTTATAGAAAAATGAGAAATATAAAGCTAAGCAGCATTTTTCTGGATGGGTGGAGAATTAGGTAGATATTCATATTTATATTCGTAAGATATTCATAATTAAGCTTTGGTTCTGAGGCTTTGACTAAACAGACTTGCATGAGAGCTCTATCAAAGTAGGTAACCCGGTCTAAAATACAGCAATCTTTTTCATTGTTTGTAGTTCTTATCACATCATATAGCATAACTTTCACATGAGAACAAAGTTCATTTTAAAGCAAACTGTTGTTCTAAGGTAACTTTTAATTTGAGGACCCAATGTAAATTGCTATGGTGAATGCACGTTAGGTCACTAAAACAACGGTAGCTAAACTCAGATGTGACCTAGCAACCCAGGTGTTCAGGAAAAGTGCTGTTAACAGTAAGGATTGATGATCTAATCAAACTGTCACACTCAGATCCTCAGCAGGGTGGTTGGAGGGGAGGTGGAGGAGGATAATATTCAGAAAGCAAGCACATGCTTAGTGTTACTTTAAATTGATGCTGACATTTTCAATTGTAAAAAGAAATTTTTTCCTAAGTAATATAGGAAACAACTCTCCTAACCTTCCGGAGGATATCAGATAATCAGAGAGCTTGTTTTGCAAAAGCCAACTTCTCAGATGTGTGACTTTATGAAATACGAACTATCAGACATTTTAGAGATTTGAGATGATAGGAAATATTTTCATGTTTTTCTTTCTCCTAGAAAAATGTGTGTTCTTAGCTAACTCTGTGCATAAGCACTTGCTATACACAACCTGTAGATCAGAACAATTAATAAACTAATCAGTTTGTGCCAGGACCTCTATATGCATTCTGTCCTCATGCTCTCTCTAACACTAAAGAAACAAGGAACTGCCAAGCCAAAATGTCAACAAATACTTAAACGAGACAATACCTCAGTGGTCTGAGAAACTGGTTCTACATCACTTTTTTATTATTAACATACAGCTATTTGCAAGGAGCTTAAAATTCAAGGAATATAGGATTCCCTTGTTGTACAAGGATCATATTAGTCCCTCATAGGACTTTGTCCATGACGGATGAAGTAAAATACAGTTATAAATGGTTAACTGTGACTTCAAAATCAGAAGAGCTATTTTCCCTTTTCAATTAACAGCAAGAAAGAAACCAGTTTAATGTATCAGAGGCTGGGCCACTCTGCTGCTTAAATCACAAGTGGTAACAATTCTCAGCACGAGGTTCTGAGATGCCCATTGACAGCACTATGTTATCTCCACACAACCCTTAGACAAGGATGGCTTGTTGATGGAGAGCTTGTAATGGCATTTTTCAGAAAGCCACCAGGAGGACTAGACTTCAGATGCCTCTCTCTTGACCTTGGTTGGACTACATTGGGTACACAGTACAATGGCAATTAACAAAAATAAGACTGTGATCTGAAATTCTAGAAATGATCTCTCATTTCTCTACAGTGAGTCACGTACATTATAAGTGGCACAAAAACAACAATTCGTTTTATGAAGTGTACTGCCATTGAGCCACAGGTGTACAAACACAAGCAGTTCAAATAAGCGGGAATAAGGTTTTCTTCTGTAAAATCATGCATCTGCTCTGTGTTTACACTTCTATTTGTTTTGTAGCTCTGAAGATAGTGAAGCTAAGCATCATTCTATACGAAGCAATCTACACAACTACATAAGCATAACAAGGATAGGAAAGAGGTTTTTTGTCGTTTAAGTGCCAATTATAAAATTAATAATTTCATATGTCCTTTTTATTTTTTCTTGTAGCTCTTCTATTCTTTCCACCTGCAGTTATTTTGCTGGCACACTTAGGTATACAGAAGAATTATGCATCCAATCGATTCCTTTATGGTTAAATATTAAGACTTCAGGTATTAAAAATTAGACAGAAAACACCCTGTGGGGAAAAAAATTTTGAAATCATAAAATCTGGATGATATTCAGCAGCAGGAATTTCCTCAAGCTACCCTTTACTGCAAAATTAATTCACATTACTGGAAGGCTTTCCTATACCCACAGTGTTGGGAATGCTCTGTCCTATGGGGGACTGTTCATGCAGGATTCAGAATTTACATATTTCACTATTTTGTTCGGTTATTTTCCTCAGTAAAGAGCATCAAACCTCTGTGCTAAATTTAAAATGAATTACAATTTTGCTGAAGGTTTAATTGCTAAGTAATTTGTTTGAACAGTTTAAACAATTTACAATTTAGTCAACATAAAAATTTGTGGGCAATCATATGGGAAAACACATAAAACCGCAGCTAAATTCCAAGTAATCAAAGTTTTATAGACTGAAATAGCCTTTAACTAACAAATTATCATTATGATTTGATGTTAACTGCACTGTTATATTTTAATTCATTTGAAAACATAAGAAATGTAAAAAAAATCACTGTGCCCTTAGACCTAATGTGAATTTTTTAAATCATTTTAATTTACAAGTATATATAGTAAAATATTGTAAACTCAAACAGTGTACAATAAATAGAGATGCTGGAAGTCTTTTGTGCTGCCA
>VXAB01010471.1:534664-599664 GCA_013399175.1 Odontophorus gujanensis | reverse complement strand
AACAACAGTTAAGGCCTTTCTGTGACACATTTATATAAATTAAACAGAGGTATTAGATAAAATTTTAGTCAACTAAGTGTTCCTTTCTAAAAATGCATGTTTTGTATTGAAAAAGATGTCTTGAAGGATAAATTAATTTCTGCATTTTTGTACTCTTAAATCCAGAGTTATCGTTAACAGTGGTAAAGTTCAGTCTCACAGATGAGTGACTCGTGAGTTCATTTTTATTTTCCTGCTCATGTTTTTGCATATTTTAAACTCAGCAATGAAACATCTCAGTTTGTCCTACTTTGCCCCATCTTACACCTAACATAATTTCTAACAGAAATTAGAACTCAGCTTCATTAATGCTACAGATGGATTCACCTCGTCTTCAACCACACTGCCTCCAAGACACAATAAAGGTGTAGCCAAAGATTTATCCCACCAATAAGATATAGTTATGGGTCCCATGAAGATTACTGACACTGAAGTACCGAATATGTACTGGCCTTGGACTTAGCAGATAACATGCCAGTTTTGAGACACATTCAAGTTGACAGTAAATCAGTATCACAGTTCCAGTAACAGGAAAAAATACCTAAGAGGAATTTTTGCGTTAAAACATCCCACTTTTGAATTAGTTATTAAATAGTAATGACTATAATGGACTAGGCAGTAGGTTTCTTCAGTGCAAGGTGCAGATATTTTACAACATGTCTATTTTTTAAGCTATAATTTGCCCCTTAAATCCACACTGTCTTAAAACAAAACAAAACAAAAAAAACAAACAACCCAACCCTTAAACCAAAAGAAATAGCAATCTCATTATGAGTAGTACTTCTTTTGTATATCTGCACAGGAAAACACTGCCACAGCCTCCGTAACATCTCCCTTTTGTGTATAGAAAAAAAAACAAACAATAGTCATCGGTAATGGAAAGCTAGAGAGTAAGTCACACTAGTTCAGCACTGCTTCACTAAATTGTAGATTTAATTTTTACTGCCTGTCTCAAACGTCAGTGTTTGTCATCCAAAATTCTTTCCTGAGAAGTTTCTAAAAAGGAGATCAATTTCTCAAGGTGTATAAATATGTTTTTCAAGCACTCTTTTGAACTTATTTCAATTTTCAGGTTTTGATGATAGTCATGCTGACAACTTTTTTTGGTTCATCAAACTCTGTACTACAATTACATGAATTTACTTTTAATAAATTACCATCTTTGCATATATCAGTCAAACCACGAAGACTAAACACTTGCAAATAAAATGCATTATTAATTTAATTGTCACAGCCTATTTAGCTAACTTCTATTAGTATTTGCTATAATATGCAACATATCAGAGGGCAGAATCAAATTCAAAACATAAAGAATAAACTGATTATATTGTTCTAGAGAAATTAAAAAATAGCAAGCTTGCAAAATTATAATCAAGGCATTAATGTTTTAAATAGGTAGGAAAACTATGTAACTTAATTTAGAATATGTTTATACCCAAATTGATGTTTTAACATGCTGAAGAAGGATTTCTTTGGTTTCTAAAGCCATTAAAAGGCACCAAACTCTCTCACTTTGGGAAGGGAAAGGTGGAAAGGGAAGCAATGGAGGTTTGGTATTTACTGCAGTAGGTCACGTGGCTTAAACATCCACAATCACCAGAGAGGGACTGTTCCTATAAAATCACACTGCTGCTGTAGCTCTGCCACACCTAAGTTTAGTGTAGAGCAACATCAAATAAGTGCCAACTAAAAAGGTACTGCAGATAAGAAACAACCAAAAGACAAGATGATGAAATTTCAAATGGAGAAAGTACTAAGTGACTCAGATATCACTTTTGCGTGCTGGCCCAGGGGAACAGCTGCAGATGGAGCACAGAGGTTTGCAGGATGGAGCGTGGCTCTTTGCTCCCAGGGCAGCTGGGGCTGCCAGGGCTCTGACCCTGCCACTGCATGGATGGGTGGGGGGAGGAACCCTCCTTCTGCTGCCACGCTGGCAGGGCAGACAAAAAGCCTTTGAGGAATATGGGAAGAAACAGGGTAAAGGGAAACAGTCACGCAGCCTTCAGAAGAAGCAAACAAACAGGAGACAGCAATCACCACTGTAGGTTGTAGCAACCTGTTTGTTTAGGAACCCATTCCAATGTGACAATCACCAAAAATATGAGTGTCAAGCTAAGATACAATATTAGGATCTCTATTTACGTGCACATATTCACTGTGGTAAAACAGACATGCTCTCCGTGTTATATTTATGATGATTACATAGCAAGCACTTCCTTGCAAAAGAACATACTGAATGTTGCCAGTACTAAAATATGCCATAAAAGCAAAACATTTTGCTGTGCCATAACAAAAGATAACCAGCATGAACTTCAATACAATATCTGATTGATCAAACTGTAATTGTTCTGATGCATTATTCTACATTTTAAATGAAAGATAATATCTCAAAACTCTGCATAAACATGTTTTAGGGAAATTCTAGTTAAGCATTTTGGAGGGGCAATCTCCTGAAGAATACAAGCAGAGCTTAAACAGCTTAAACTTGTACTTAGTCAAACAAAAGGCATACACAATGTGTTAATGTAAGACTCTGCTTTTTGTTCACTCAGTGATGAATTTGTGAGGAAAGGCAGGCTCTTACCAACTATCATTTCCAGTGTCTTTAAAAGAAAATGAACATGACCCAGGAACTGTTTTGCAATGATCTCCTACAATTCATAGCTACCATTTAACTTCACCTTCTTTTGTATTATAAACAGGAAATATTCTTTCTTTGTAAAAGCTTAGCTGGAAGAATGAGTTACAAGGTGATACTATTCGAAGTATACTCAAGCACCCACTATTGAACCCTGTAGGTAGGATACATTCATTTACCCATATTGAAAGGGAATATGCAATTTTTTGGCCATCCAAAAAACTGTCAAGTTTCAAGCTGCCACCGGAATTCAAGAGAAACACAAGACCTATGACACAATGTGGCCAGTAAATCTGAGGGAAATTCCACTTATTTGAAAACACTGTGTTGTTAAAATTGCAAAACACAGTCACTTTACAAGCCATAGCAAAAAAATAAAGGTTGCATCTAAGTAACTCAACAGAAATTCAAAAAATAAACTGTTTTTTGTTGTTGTTGTTGTTGTTGTTTTTGTTTTTTTCCAGTCAAAACACTAGATGCCTGTTTCTGCCAAAGACCAGTGAGAAAACTAGAGAGCTGCTTTGGCAGGGGGTTGGATTGGGAGATCTCTAGAGGTCCCTTCCAGCCCCTGCAGTTCTGTGATTCTGTGAAAACATTTTGCGGCTTTGACCTCAGTAATCAACACTAATCTAAGAAAGCCTTTTTCTGAACCTATGAGCAGCAAGGCCAGGAAGATAAAAAGTGAAAAATATTTGATTTTTGTACTTGGACAGAGGGATATTACTATGAAAATTTTGAGGAAATAATATCACTCACTGAAAATCAGCTCCAAAAGTTGCCTATCGTATGCACTTTGCATAGAATTGCTTTCTAGGGCAACTTTTTTATTGAATCCTACAGACAGGCCATAAGAACCACACCAGTGTATTTAAGCATGTTAAGCATGTAGTAATAGTTGAACTGAAAGTCCAGCTGACATCATTTTGGGCAAGCTAAATACTCCAAGCAACACAAACTACACAAATTAATATTAAGACAAAAATACAAAGTAACTTACCTTTCTTTGGGTGTGCCAACTCCATGCTTGCCCAGTAAATGAGTATTCAAATGCTTCTTCATCACAAACGCTACCCTATTGAACAAACAGAAAAACAAGATTAATTTTTTTAATATTCTTTTTTTTTTTTTTAATGCAGACTTCTTCAGTTTTGAGCAGAAACTTGAGCATATTTTACTAATGTTGAAATTAAAACAATAACTTGGACAGACTATGTTCTAAACTTGGGAGTCCACTCTGTAGTGACAAATTTTCATCAGATTGTAGTTACTTGGGTATTTTCATTACAAATAATCAATCACAACCATACATCACTGGTCAAAGAATAGAAAAATTGCTTCTGCTTTCTACTGTAAATTAGAAGACCTTATATACTATTGTGAGAATGTCATGGTTTTATGATTTTTGGTACTGGTATTCCACATCATAACATCATGCAGTGCATTTAGAGTTAAAGAGTTAAGGTTCCAGCTCCATGGATCATCGATAGTTCCAGGTATACCTGTCTCAGAAGAGAAGAAGAACTACATTCCCCAGGGGACTTTGCGATGCTTTGCGTTCTTACGTATTTACGCTTAGAGGGGAAGATAAAAACTGTCTGCGGTCACGGGACACTCTCTTTCCTTTGGGATGGACTCAGCAGTGGGTGCTCGCTGCCGTCTCGCCTTCAGCGTTAGCGTAAGGCCTTCGGTTTATCGGACACTCTCTCTCTTGCTCATTTTATTTGATTTATTAGATTTAATTCCAATTATATTGTATTATAGTGTGTTATTTTGCTTTTCTGATATCTATTTAGTAAATTAGCTTTCCTCCTCAGATCGTTGCCGCTGTTTTGTTTCTAGGCCCATCTCCCTTTTCCCTTTTCCCTTTCCCCCTTCCCCTTTCCTGGGGCGTGGGTCCGTGGGTCCCCCGCACCAATCGTCACGGAACCGGGCTGAACCTGCCCGTAAACCGTTGACAGAGAACAGCCAACTTTGCCTAAATTGCATTGTCTCATATTATGAACAGATATGGTCTCAGTTACACCTTTGAATTTATTTAAGTTTAATGGACACATTCTATAACCTTTCTTCATATGAGTTCCATTTTTTTAAATGAGAGTAATAAAAAGAATACAGCAAGATCAGATGCTTTAATTGCTGCTTATGTCTGATAAAACTTCATTGTATTAATTATTTAAAGAGATATACATGGAAACAAATTAATAGTCTTAGTTATTTTAAAGCCTTGTGAAAAAGGGAAGGGAAAACGTAAAGCACACATTTGCAATTACATTTTAAGAGTATTCTTGAATCTGGCAAGATATTGTTTAAGGCATCAACAACATTTACACTACCTGGCACTGTGTTTACACCAAACAGAACACAAACAATTTAAATGAATTTTAGTGGTATACGTAATGAAACAGATAGGAGCCTACAGAGTACCATTTTGCTACTGAGAAGACCTGAACATCAATTTAATTATGTCATTTGACTGCTTCAAACAATTTAGATGTCAGACTGAAGCTCCAAACTAAAACAGTCCTCTTGATAAGCAAAAATTGTACTACTGTAACTTCCAGTGTGAAAAGGGCTTGCAAACATTTTTGTTAATTATGTATTACAGCTGTCCTTCATAAAGTTAATTACAAATAGCTGAAAGGCAATAGACTCTATTTGCATATGTACATGAAAGGCATGACATATGCAAAAATATGATTTTAATTAGCATTCCATGATATGAAGGGCTACAAATCAAACTGGCATGTTATAAGATTTTTAACATTAAGCGCTGAATTCATCTGGACGTGTTTGTAGTAATGGACAATGGAAGGACTGTAAAAAATACTGTAGCATTATGGCACGTATTAGCTGCAAAAGCCAAGAAGGAGTACTTTTCCTTTACAAATATGACAGTGTAGCTTCTGCATGTCTGGTCTACTTTCAACACTTGCACATTTCTACAGAAAATCTCTCTTGTGCATCCTCTAGGGTGTAAGAATATGATTTTGTCTTATTTAAATGACAGTGACTTCACAATTTTTATAAAAAGACATAAGAAATGCCTTAACTACTTTCCGCTACACAATGCATCAGTCACTACAACCATGGGTAATCTATCACACTGCGATCATTATTGCTATGCAAGTGCAATTGGAATCACTGTACATAGGGAAAATTATTGTAACAAAGTAAAATCGTGTGTTCTAATAACACCACAAGGCATTCCAAATGTACTGCTTTCCTGCTTTACAGCAGAAACAATAACAATTTCTTCACAGCTGTGAAATGTACCTAACAGATCTTAATTTAGTAATATTTCCACTTTCTGTTACAAAGTTCCCTTCTCTTCAAAAAAAAAAAAAAAAAGAAAGAAAAAGAAAAAAGAGAAAGATATTGCTGTGAAAGGATAATGTGCAATTCAAGTTGTAAAGGCACTTTGATGCTGCCTACATGATGGTGTCCTTACAAAACCTGGAAGGCAGAGACGTCAACCAGCTACACAGTACAGCTACACAGTATTTCTAGGGATGCTTTTTTCCACTTTAGAGTCTGTATACTTGAAGCTCCTGAACAAAAGCCAAACACTTCTTGCATTGCATCTCTGCAGGGGGTACAGACAGAAATACCTTCCTGGAAAATCAAAGACAAAGGACTTGCTAATAATTTGAAGCAATTAATCTCCCCTTAGATGCTTGGTACAGAGCAACCATTTTGCTGCTCTTATACAATACAAATAAAATGAAGACTGACTCAATAAAAGTCTCAGCACCTACTAGCAGCTTAAGCTTTTTAACATAATGCCTGAAGACTTGTACTTAAAAGCACAGCCTGCCTCTGTGCAAGCTTAAATTGCTCAGCATACCTCAAGAACAGTCCTTCACATTGCACATTCAGGCCTTGAAACTAAAAGTAAAGTTGCTTGAGCACTGAATATAGAATTTTTACTAAGAAAAATTCAGCCCTTAGTTCCAAAAAGTATTTTTTCCTTAGGAGAAAAAGGAAGACTAAAGGGCTTGCCTGAGATGCTGAACTTGAGGAGAACACGATAAAAAGTCAGGTGTGAAAATCACTTGCTTATATTTACCAATACTGCAGGAAATTTTAAGGGAGCTGTGGTAGTGGGTAGTGAAAACACAAAGTGTTTTCAGCACATTCAATAATTTCATGTTTCCAAGCAATTACTGTTTTAAGAAATTGAAAAATATTGCTTTTCTCTCCTCCAACAACTGACACACCAATGCTGAGGTAAATAAGTTACTCCTAAGACTGCCAGAATTGATAGTTGACATGATTTAGCCTTGGTCTTTCCAAATGAATGTTAAGGGAAGCCTGTCTCACACAAATAGGGACTGAAGGAGTGAATGCTTTCAGATATGTTACTGCAGTATTTTTTCAAATCAAGGCAATTTTTTTACAAGCTTGTAATAAGCACTGACTCAGGCTTCCGTGAGTTTTGTTTCTCTTTTCTCCAGTAGAAACAGAAATGTTCAAATGCTATTAATTAACTGAATTAACTGGTTTCAAGAAAGACATTAAGAAGGAGTAGGAAAAATCTGAACTTGCCATATTCCTTCTGTTTCCAATCCATGCAAACCATGGAATCGTTTTTACAAAATCTGATCCAAACATACTCATTTCCAACCCACATGAAGGTGGGCAGTCACAGCTGTACTGCTTTCCTAAAGTTCAGGTCTCTTAGGACAGAAATGTCCACCCTGTACATCCAAGACTTGGCCAACTAAAGCTGCCTGTATGCGTACAGACAATGGCTCCCAGCAATCTCTCCTTGCATTGGGAAAGATGAGCAGGCAGGACTTTGCCTGTACTCGACTGAGTATTTTTGTTCATTTGTGGTTTTGTTGTTCTTGTTGTTGCTGTTTGGTTTGTTGTTTTTCTTGTTATTTGTTTTTGTTTAGTTTCTTAACTTTGTTAGCGATTTTCAACTACTCTGGCTCCAAACTAGCAACATTCCCCAGTGCATGCACTCTATGTTCAAAATCCAGGACAAATTAGAAACAAAATGAAAAATGACACAGAGCTTTCAAATAGCATCCAAACTCCCCATGGACAGCCTTTTTTAACAGTGAAACTATAAATAAAAATAACTTTCAATCATAAATATACAAGCACCTTTCCCAAAATAAGTTTGCAGAATATTCTGCTTTCAGTTTGGAAGAGTTGTGGCTTTGCAGGAATGTGTCCACTCATATTCCATGGTACTCTTCAAACAGCACTTGGACTCACTCTGAGAAAGCCTGCAACTGATTTAGGAGCCTCTAAAGACTTGTCTTCAAGTTATAAAAGCATATTTTAATGTACAAAAGAAACAAAGGAAATTCTAATTCTGGGACTAAAGAAACATATTGGACAATTTTGACTTCTACTTTTCATTCTACTGTAATACAAGTTCTTCAGCATGTACACTGTTTATAATCACAGTACCCAAGGAAAATGAATAATCTGTCACATATTGTTCTCTCATTTTCTCCACAGGGAGAGAATTGTTTGCTGTGAAATATCTTTTTTGAGAAGGCAAAAGATTCTAGGTTTTATTATGGCTTGAATCTATAAAAGTCTTTTTAATATGTATATTGCTCTGTTAGTGGAAAGTCAAGTTAAAGAAAACAAACACAAATCAAAACAAACATTCTGGACCATAAAGTCATGAAATCAGTGATAGTCCATTGTTTCATTAGCATTTACTGCTCAGCTTCGGCCTCGTTTCAAGTAAGGAACTACATCTTATCTCTTCCAGAAAGTCACTGGCATCCACATCAACAAACCAGTCATCATGTAGCCTAACTACTGCAGAAGACCAGAATTTGCCTTTGTGGGACTCTACAAACTAGTTACACAGCAGCTGAAGACCAATTTTAAATTACTTCTCAATGGAATTTACCTTTCAGATAACAATGTTCTGTGATGGCAGAAAAGTCCAGGAGAACAATGAATATCTATCCTTCATTCACATCCTCAATATCCTTTACAACTACTCTAAACAGTCCAGAACTGGAATTTAAGTCTGAGAACACCAGTAAGCTACTATATGACAGGTACAGGCCCTGAGTATGTAAGATGTTTTAGTAAAGGTCCTCCAGAGTTTTTTTTTTTTTTCTGTTTTGTTTTTTTTTTTTTTTCTTTTCATTTTTATTTTTTATAATAATAAAAGAAGGATCTCTCAAGCTTCTATGCACCCACAGAATATAAGAAAGTAATATATTATCCAGTCAGCACCATCTTTTGTTTTTCATGATCTGTGCTTGAATTTCTGTCTCAGTATCTTAATCTGAGGACAGAAAACAGAAAATCAAAGCAATCTGCATGGATCGTGCCAAGAAAAAGGACAGTATGCTTAGGCAACTAAACAGTAACACGGATGCAGGTAGTACATATTCAGTGACTGAAGCACTCTTGTTTTGTATAGTGTCTTGAAATACGGTGTAAACCTCAAGTGTTTGTAGTTGAATGAGTGGTTCACACGGAATTCTGCCAGCAGGGTTATCAATTACTAAAAGAAAGAAATAGTTCAATTTCTGAAGGAAAAACATGAGTCACGTGAATTTCACTGTGTTCAATAAAACTTGTATGTGTCGTTAATGATTTGTACAAGTTCTACATATAAAAGTAGAACTTAATACACTCAAATCAGCACTTAGTCTAACAACACACAGCAGTCTATGAGAACTTAAAGCTAAGTTTTTAAAATCTCGTAATTAAATACAAATTTGCTAATCAAATCTCTTCCCTCTGTAGGACTTTGCATTCAGCAGGTCAATTTCAGGGACAAGAGCACAGAGGAAAACACAGAACTGTCCACAGAGCAGTAGTTTTCTATATACAAGTAATCTTCTTTTCCATGCATCAAAAGTTTAAATTCCTGGGAATTTCATCAAGTCCATCATTCGTGGATGTTTGCTGATTCTGAAAGGTCCAGACTGGGATGCTGATAACTCTCTTGCATGACCGTGCGCAAGGGACTCAATTTAAAAGAAAGTATCTGGCAGGGCTGAGTCTGGTGTGGAAGATATCCAGTAGTCTGAAAGGCTTCATGTCCTTTGTGACAGGATGTCAGGTTCGACTAAATATCTGGCAGGACGAAGTCTAGTGTAGAAAACATCCAAATATCTGAAAAACTTCACGCCCTCAGTGACAGGACGTCAAGTCCTAGAATCCTGCATAGGAAAGCTGGGATTTCCTGCTGACTTACTTAGCAGTCAAATGAGGCAGGTCTTTTTACTTCCAACTCACAATTATGATTGTTCTTCTTAAGTTAAAAAAAAAAATAAAAATCAATAGCATTTCAGAAGGTTAACAAGTCACGTGCAATCACTCAGGCTGCAATACTGAGAGTGCTGTGATGCGTTGGCTTACACTCCCCGCTAACCTCTCATATTAAAGAAGGGTATAGCTATTCTATGCTCCACCCTCACTAACACTAGTGATTAAACTGAAAAGTAAAACAAATATATCTAGCATATGTGGCTCCTTCCTCCCCATCTTATGTGCAAATAACTTGGCAGACTGGAAAAGGGAAACTTTTTCTACTGAAAGAGAAAGAAGAGGCAAAAGAGGACAATTTTGCTGTCACTGACAAGAACTGGAGAACCATGGCAGACTATGGCAATTCATAGTACCTAATGACTCAAGCATAAGTTTTAAAATTTCTGAGAATTATTAGCCTTTCTACCTTATGTTTGAAAGTGGGGGGGGGAGGGGGGTTACACTTTTCTATACAACAATCTTGTATTAACTTTTCCATGGAGATGTAGCATCACTGAAGTTCAAAAACCAACATTTTCAAAAACGAGTTTTAGGGGAATATGCAATTGTCAGTGCAAAAGATTGCAACCTTTTCATAAACATCTCAATGAAATGAACTAACAATGAAGTCAAGATTCTCAGGTCCTAAGGAAGAGAAAAAAAAATGAGAAAAGACAACAATTTGTTTTATTGCATTAGTGGAACACCTGTACACAGCTTGCACCCAACGCAGACTTGAGTATCACAGCAGCTACTCCTCCTAACTTGCTCTGAACAGGATGACAGACAACAGGATTGTCAATGTGCTGTTCAATGACCTGCATCAATCTCACGAATAATTTACTGCTATATCAGACAGATCATTATGGATGAATTGTGCACTATCAATCAATCGGCTGTATTGTTCCTGCATATTCCTGCATCCATCATCCAGAAGAGAGAAAAAATCCCTCAACATATTCTTGTTGCTTTCTGTCACCGATCTGCGTCCTTCAAGATGTGAAAGAATTATTAGTCACATGGCCATAAATTACTAGCAGTAGGCATAATTATCTCCTTTTATGTATTTTGGCATAAAAAAGCTGGGTACAAAAGAAGAGAAAACAAAACTAAACAAAACAGCAAACATTCACTTCTGCTCCACTCAAACTGACCCAGAAATATCATGTCATCGAAAGTTATCAAGTTTTCTCAACATCCCTCTTTCAAGAGATGTACATAATATAAACCATTCAGGACAGAAATTAGTCTGTCACTGCAAGGACTCTGGTAAAAGGTAAAAAACATTGCTAGTGTCTACATTATTTTCTCTCTCTTGAGGGAACTCACTTATTCATTAATTGTGTGCCTCACCTGAAGTCACATATTTTGTAACTGAATCAGAAAGGTTTCGTGTAAGTTAGCCACAGATTCATTCTTAATATCACTGCCTTATTTATCTCCTTTTTTTTTTTTTTAATACCAAAAGCACCCCAAGCAATCTCTAATGAACAGCGGAGAGGTTCAAGCACCTGTGTCCCCTCAACATCCCCTGTCCAAACATCAGGAATTAAGGGCTCCAAAATTCACAGTAAATATCACATACAAACATCCACTTCTAAAAATTAATCCACTTCTAAACTAAAAATTAATGACCAGTGAAACCAGTCAGATAAACAAACAAACAAAAAATAGCAATCAATTTTAGGAACTGCATACCTTTTAATTCTCCCCAAACACCCATGTTTAGAAATGAAGCTGAAGTTGTTCATGCACCATTACTAAAAATAACAATCTACTTGAACAATATGCAACTGGGTATTCTTCTCAAGCAAAATAAAATGTAATAAAAGTATTTTAGTTTTGTTTTAAACCTGAACTTTCGTACTGAAGTTAAATTGACCTACTGTCCATCTAAATATCCACAATTCTGTTATGGAGTCAAATTGGCGATAAGGTAGTAAAAACTAAAATAAATAATAGATTGCTTATTATATATAGTATTTCTAAACTGATCACTGTAAGTAAACAAATGGCTCTCTGCTTATTTTGTTTGCTTAATGAGCAGACTAAAAATAGCTGAAACAGTGGCAAAAACTTTGAAGTCAAAAGGTGTTCACTTTGTCAGGTAATCACGTTACAAATATATGAGAAAATTAGTACCGCTACAAGAAATGTTTATTTTGATATTCAGAGGAGTTAATGAATGTTAAGTGATAATGGTAGACAACAGTACTATGTAATTACATTTCTAAACACACCTTACCAAATCACTTCTAAGTTAGAAGAATCGCATGTTCTATTAATTTTCATTGGTTATCAAACATCTGTAACTGTCACCTCGACCAGGTGTTTGGTAATCTAACAGCTGCACAGAGCATTAAAACAAAAACCACAATGCTTTCTGTAGTCAGCTATCAGCCTCTCAGTTTACCAGAGCACAGACTCTTATGTGAGTTCTGAAATTACACCTTAGGCTTAGTGTTTAGAGTGGCTTGCATCTAAAATCAATTACCATCAACATCCAGAAACATAACAATACCAGAGAACATATTTGTTATCATAAATAAAACCCTGGGAATGCTTTCAACATACGTCAAGATTTTCAGCTATGTACAAAAGGGCACCTAACAATTGTGCCACTGAGAAATTACCCTTTTCCTCTCTTTTCTTTCAATACATACATCCAGCATTTCCATAAAAGCTCCCTTCCTTTCCCACTTCCTTCCTCTCTTCAGGCGTTGTTCTGTATCCTCATCCACGATCCATTTCCTAGCATGATCAGTACTTCACCTCTAAGCACTGCCACAATTTGATGCCGGAGACATCAGTTCCACCTATCATCATCTTGCATCTGGAAAGAGACTTCAAACTAATCTGCTTCAGGATAAAGAACGGAAATGATGTTGCCTGTCACTACCTACAAGTGTCAACTCTAAAAGGCTGGCACGTGTTTGCTTTTTTTTCCTTTATGTCACTAGATTGATGTGTACATTGTGTTTTTCAAAGCCTGTAAGCATGTTGCTCTCAGATCACCAGTGTGACATCTCCAACTGATGGCTTCTTTATGTCCCTAGTAAATTTAAGGCTTCAGTAGGAGAAAATGGACCTCTCAACTTTGTCTCAGAAAGACAGGCTATGAAATCAGTTCTCCCTCTCAATAGAACAGTGATTTCCAAGATCGGTAATTTTCAAAATAGCAAATTAGGAAGTCATGAAAGTGGTGGCATTTGAGAACTGACTGCTTCCCTTTGCGTTTAATTTTGAGATGCTGATAGGAGCAACGTGGGAATTTCCAGAAACACCTGCCACGTACTGCCAATTTTAACTCCTGGTGTCTCAGACAGCAATACCAGCAATACCTGGGAAATGCTACAAAAGCATAGTTAGTTCTGTGTGGATGTTAGGACACTTGGCTTCAAGAAGCCTGGTCACATAGGACAGCATTTAGAAGAACAGTGGAAGCATGGAAGGCCAATGTCAGTTAGAGTGCAAGTGAAAAGTAGAGCACGAGGAGAAGGGAAACCTGACCCAGTCAATATTGTATAGAAACACAGTGGGATGAACAGACTAATGTTTGAACTGGCAAATTCTTCCAAGTATACTCAAACTACTACAAAAGATAAGTAAGGAACCACATCTCTCAGTGTCCTGAGAGTTGTTCTGGAAATATCTTGTCTTCTGCCATCAGTTTCTACTTCCTAGGAATTTTAAGGAGCAAATACTGTGTGGGTTTAAAATGCAACAACCAGTTTCTAAAAATGTCACATAACACGGACGTTTCAATGAGTTCAACTTAAAATTTACAGAGCCAAACAAATATTCATTTTATCTCCTTTTTGAATCTTTTTTCGAATCTTTTGTTCTTTCTGAACAAAAAGTCACTTTAGATGCCCTGTTTTCTTCCTAACTGCTTAGAAATTGCACTGCAGATGGAGTTACCAGGTTTAAGCAGAGTTTCTACAGGAGGGGCTATCTTAAGAGTAATATCTTTGCCATCAGAAGAATACATTCTTGCCTAACTTTAAAGGAAATCAAAAGATATCTGAAGATAGTTGACTTCAAGCTGGAAAATGCATAGGGTCTCCTGCAATAGGTCCACCATACCTAAATCAATTCAGGAGATACAGCACCTGTGGCCTTTCGTAAAGTTGCAGGGCACAAAGAAAAGAATTGGGCACTGTCTGATGATTGAATTGCTAGGAATTCACAAGCAGTCAGAAAGCCATAAGCTATCTTCATTGACAATTTACCCAAAATTAAAAACACTGCTGGGGATAGATAGCAACTGAACCTAAGAGACCACGGCCTATTTGGTCTGTGACAATAGTGAGAAATTTGCCCTAGGTCTTTGTCTAACACTGAACAGCAAGTACTGGTTGTTTTTTTTATTCCTGAGAATTAAATTCAATTGTAAAACATGTCCTTCTTGCCTTCCACCTGACCTTCCAGAAGAACAGATTAAGGTAGAAAGCAAAATATTTCAAAGTATCTGCTCAAAAAGGTAGCTGCAACTGCATAAAAACTGCATAAAAAGCGTAAAATGAAAACAGCAGTTCTTAATCTCTAATAATCAGAAGTATCATTCATGAGCATAAATCACTACAACTTGGATAAATCAGAACAGACTGGTTCCTGACTAGGAAAAAAAGAAGGTTAGCCAGCTCCAACCCCCCAAAATCTGGGATTTGTAACAACTTTCTCCCCCTACCACTGAAGAGGGAGGAGGCTGGTTGAAGAAAGCAGCACTGACTGTTAGAGGAAACCACAATATGCAGACCAGAAGGACTTGTATGCACTCTATTAGCACCACAGAACATTTTCAAATGATGACACTGGACATGGAACCAGCAGCGTGGAAGACTATCCAAATGAGAACTCCCCAGTGACTGCAGGGCTGTTACTCCACTTGTCCTATAAGCAAGTGGTAACATCTCTCACCACCTCAGCCACAGACGCAGTAGGAAAATTACTAGCCTCTAAAGCTGCCAAGTGCTAAGTCTGGTATTGCCTGGGTTTGCCTTTAATCTGCTGGAGTCACTTCAGACAAAGAAGTGGAAAGCCAGGTGACCAGTACTGAAACGGCCTTGGTCTATCATCTCAGAGGCAGACGGATTTGATGCTAGCAAGTTTCAAAGAAGGGACCAAACAAGTTATCCTTCTGCCCAGGCTCAGAAAAAAGAAAAAGTAACTTTTCTGTAAACAGCTGAAAGCTGCCTCTTCTGAAACTGCAAGGCAAGAACTGGCTAAAGGCAGAAGCTTACTCAAAACTCTGAAATTTCAAGTAACTGCTGAAGGCTTTCTGCAGGATTAATAGAGTATGCATCTGAGACCTGAGATCAAATTCTTATTGAAACAATAAAGACAATTAAAAAAGCACTAAATACAGAAGTGTGTTTTGCACCAAAAGACACACATTCTTACAGTCCTGTGTAGATGCTGCACACATTAGCTATGAAAACTATTATCAGTTTCAGGAAAAACAAAGGAGTATATATCAGACAAATCAGTACAGTCATAAAGATGATATCTGTGACACGGCAGAAGATGTTCCCTGGCAAAGAACACACCAGTCTCAGCCAGTAGTTGAGATCTGTGGCCAGAAATGGTCAGAGTTAATCAAGTACGGGAAAGATGGATCTATATAG
Organism: Odontophorus gujanensis; assembly: GCA_013399175.1. Lineage (NCBI taxonomy): Eukaryota > Metazoa > Chordata > Aves > Galliformes > Odontophoridae > Odontophorus > Odontophorus gujanensis. Next base: position 584,118 of record VXAB01010471.1, on the reverse strand, counting down.
GTGCCCAATGGTATTAAGAAAAAAACACCTTTGATCTCAAGAACCTACATATACAGACGAACAAACACTTGTAGGACAAATAAGTTTTGCTGAAAACAAAATGTTACAGGATGTTATTTAAAAAAGAAAGGAGAGTTATCAGACTCTCTGAAAAAGCACAACAACCAGAATTCTGAGTTTTGTCAGCCAAAACTTTGAGCTACGTTACTACAAGGATAAATTACAGGACTCTAGTTTCATATACAAAGTGAAAACCTGGCCCTATAAAGAGACGTACATGAAGAGACATAAAACATGTCTCCTTAACAATAAAATTACTGTCAGTCTGTCTAAAATGATGCTTCCACTAAAGGGCTCTTCCTTTTCTGATCGTTGCTGTCATCATAACCATAAAGCCTTAGGTTTAAGTGCTAGTATGGAATGATGGGATCCCACACATCCACTTTCCACCAGCTTTCCAGAGGAGGGAAACCAGCCAGCATAACTACCAATACACGTAGTAGTATTCCATTTTATTCTATTACAAAATATTTCAATTTTCATGAAATTTACATCATTAATGTCAGCTGTAGAAACCATCATGTACATATGAAGATATAAATAAAATCTGGGCTATTTAGTATCTGCGCTTTTTCATCCCCATATAACATGAATTTGGGACTTTTCAGGAAACTGAGCAAGGCCCATCCATTCTCATTTTTGTGCTGGTAGGTAAACAAAGCCTAAGATGCTGGGCAATTGGATGCTCTTGTCGTGTTTTGACATTGGCATTGGACTGCTCAATTCCAAAGAAGAGAAAACTATCTTTTAAAAATTCCCCTGATGTGCAATAATTCAGAGTGTTCTTAAATGAATTAAGAAATTTGAGGAAACATTTGAAGAAATGGCCTGTATCTTCTCACTTGAATGGATGCTCTTGTCGAAGCTGACAGAGTCCCTTTTGCTACTTGTTTAGTTTTTTCTCCTATTTCAACACATTTTTTCCTCTCTAAACTCTGTAACAACTGACTGAAAAAAAAAGAAAAAATAACTAGCAAATGAGCAATCATTCCTTGTAAGCTATTTCTTGAGATTTAAAGGAATTAAGTTTAAAGTAATCAACTTTACACAGGTTGGTGTAAATTATTTGGATAACAGGTCGTTGTTTGGTTTTTTTTTCTTACAAACAGTAGCAAAACAACGAGCAGTTGTCATGGACAAAGCACATCAACACTCAACACTAAGTGTAAAGAAACATTTGATGACTTAAAAAATAATAGAAAAGATCATACAATCCTGTAGGCCTATCTTGTACTCTTGTCCAAGCAGAGAAATTTAAAAAATATTTTTACAACTGATGCAAGTGTGGAAACCACAGCTCCGGACCAGAGGGTTTTCAGCCACAGATGGCCTCATATCCTAGGCAGTATAAATGATCTTTGAAAAATTAAATATATACAGAATGCTTTCTCATTTGTTTTAAACTAAAATAAGCAAACGAAATCAAGGAGTTACGATCCTTTTTGTTTTCTCAGAACCGCCAAGGCCACAAACTCATGGCATGAAATGTCAGTACCTGGGCAGACCTGGAGACAGGATTAGTTTGATCAGCATGCAACTTTTGAAGCACTGAATAGCAGGCAGTGTTACATGCAACACATAAACAAATGGACAGATGGAATTGATTTTATAAAGCACTATGAATAAAACAGTCAAAAATATTAACCAATAAACACATGCCTGGGTGAAAAAGCCATATTATAAAATTACTGTAAAGATCCTGTAACTGTTCAGGGGAGAAAAAAGTCCAATTTTCCACCTAGCCTGCAAGCACAGAGTTTTCTCATAATAAGATCCAAGGAACCTGTAAACCCAAGGCTCTAATTTTCTTATGGCGACTGTGTAATATTTTGCAAAGTAAAATTGACTGAGATGGAAGCTATTTTGCATGGTACAGTGGCGATGGCTAACAAATGAGAGTTTTGTGGGCTGAATGTTAGTCCCCTGCCTCATCTGCCACCCCTAATGACAGCAGCCACCTGCTGTTTTATTGTCACAGCTGGAGCCGGTTCACACTCCTTGGTGCTGAGCTCTGCCCATGAGCGCCAAGCTCTCGCCTCGCCTCATTACTTTGATGAACTTTTTATGGTCAGCACCCATGAAGACCTCATCTAGGACTATACAACCTAGATCGGCTTCAGGGAGTGCTTCCAGCTAGCACGAGGTGATAATACACAGTGACACTATGGCTGCTACTGTCTGTCACTTAGTCAAGTCACTGTACTACACTTCTGGCTCTACAGGGCCCTCAACAGGTAAAATGCCATGAAATTCTCCTATATAATAAAGTTCTTTCTTTTTCACATCGCAATACAGAGATCATGTCATACTAGCAAAATCTAGCTTTTCAAAGATAGATATGAAAGTAAAAAATACACCAAGCTGCTTACTACATATAACTACAGATAAGAAATTTCTACATTTGTAGACATAAACTCAGTGCATTCCTAAAAATATATATCCTTTGTTAAAGAAAGCAACAATGAAAAGAAGCACACTGCAGCTTCATTAACAGTGTCAAATATGGAAAAAATAACTGCATGTATTTTAAAAGGGAAGGATCATTTTAACTTAAAGAAAGTACAGAAACAAAAATCAAGCCAGTGAAAACAAAGTACTACCCAAACAAATTCCCAGTGGAAAATGATGTATGTTAGTCACTCTCCTCCCCAAAAAAAACACATGAACACATTTATTGGATATGATAATATAATGAATCAAGACAACAACAAAGCAAAGCCTTCTGCATTGTCTGACGTTATATTCTACCGATTAAAAACAAAGTGCTATTGTCCTTTCCTTTTCAAAAATGCTTATTCTGGCGAGCACTCTAAACCCTATGTGCCTGTGTACATTTTTAAACTTCATCAGAAATTTTCTTATTGATTTATTTCATATAGACTGCTTTATGCTCGATCAATGAAATTTTACCCCAGGTTTACTTTCAGCAGTAGAAAAATCCTTCTGGTGACAACAGAGCTTTATATTTGCCCATATTTACATATATCATTAAGATTAATATATGTGCTATTAATAATAATTTCATTAACATTCTGAAATCATCAAATAACATTTTGACTTTTGAATGGCTGCAGGCTATTATAAGCCTAAAAACCAGAACATTTTCAGTATTCATTGTGTAGCAATCCAGCTGATCAGTTTTGACAAATTCATGCGATGTTATAAGCCATTAAACTTCATTTAGTTTCATTTAAAAATTCCACCTAAAAAAAAGCAACTGCCTATTCCTTTTTTTTTGTGTAGACACAATTATCAATATATACCAGTTCCCAGGATTCATTAAGAACTTTTGGGTTTTTTTGTTTTGTTTTAATTTTATTGAAATGTTTTCCAATTTCCCATAAAAACAGATTTTGAAATAATATTAAGACAAGTGCTGAAAACCTCTGATGAGGAGGATGCTCTGCACTTCCTATGATAAGGTCCCTGAGACAGGTGGAACCCTAAAGATGTTCCTAAGAATAGACATCATCCCACATTTCAGAGACTTCACTTGCACAAGCCCCTCTTTAGTATCACTTTTTAAGTGTGACCTAAACTGCAGTTAGAGAGCCAGGAAGAAATAATAATCTTTCACCAAGGGTTTCCATTCTGCTGAGCACCTCCTGTACTGTCCTAAAAAGTATTCAGGGGAACCTGAGGAGACAGAAACTGGCATACCAAGGGCCAAAAGTACATCGAAAATTCCTGTTATATAAATGAAACTCATTTTTCTACCAATATAATTGATAGTTCAACAAGAGAACTTCTTAAGCACAGTGACCTATTTATATATTGATGAACTGATATCCTTTGTCAACATGGAAAAAAAAAAAAGAATTCCCTTGCTTTGACTCGTATGTGCCAAAAGTATCATTTGTAGATTTCATTTTATACTTTAAAAATAGAATATTAAGATGCAGCTTGATCAGTCCAGGGTAGGACATTATACAATAGACAAGCTGTCTCACTGGAATAATCTATGGTTTCACCAGAACGATCTCATAATTATGATGGTAATTAAGTAATACCTGAACTTTTTGTTTGTTTGTTCTTTTGTTCCTTTAAACAGTACTGTGTCAGCTACACTATGCCAATTGTGTGCTTTGTGATATGGCAGTTAATTCACTTTACAAGTTTATCTATTATCACTTTCTAACCCATGGTAAAACTCTACCTCTAAAGCTACAGTTACCAAGGTACATATTCACCAGTTATAATAGAATTCATTAAAGGATGCATGGGTGCCCAAACAAGCTACATTTTTACTCACTGTCTTACATGAAGTAGTCTCCATGTACGCATAAGTATTTGGAAACATTTTTCCTTTACAATGCTGTGTTGCACTGGCATTATGACTGTGTTTTATAGTTATATCCTAACACACAACTTCAATTTATGCAGTACTCACAGTTCACTGGTCTGTAATTCTTAATATCCCTCTATCTTCCACCAATTTTCATTTTAGTAGCTATTATTTGAAGTTCATTTTCCATGCCCTTTCAGTTGTGATTTTTTCCAATGTGACAACAAACATCAGTGCCATTTCTGATGGTGTCATTTACTGGAGTAAGAAAAACAAAGTTTTTAAAAAGAATCTATCAGAAAATCACCAGACAGTAACAACCTGTGGTCAGTGTCAAGATGAGCAGTATGTGAACAGATAGTCAGAAGGTGACAGGATTTGTATCCAATTACTAATCTCCCCAGAGCCATTCTGTCCCCGAACGATAAATTTCTATAAGCTGATCCTTTAAGCCATCATCAGCTGGTCACGCCACTGTGATCCAACAGGAAGGACAAAATGGGAAACACTTAAGGTTTTCTATTCAAATCTCTAAGATACAGAATAGTCGTGTTGGAACGTTCTTAGATCTCTTTGAAGTTTTGAAAATGGATCCTATGAAAACAGAGACAGGCATATAAAATTTTTGTCTTAACATAAATATTGTCTTCTGTAGTTACTGCAAGCATATAAAGAAGCTTTCAATGCGTGCATTTGCCTTGCAATGATCAGCAATATATGTTGATCTTAAAAAAATGGCTAAATTTTCATGCTTGCTCTAACAGAAAAGGACATTTGTATGAAGGATATTGGAGACGTTGCTGAAGAATTGTTCACCCTTTAAAAAATATTATCACTGTAATGCTGAAAGTATTAGTGTCAAGTTGGGCAATTAGCCACTTAAGTGTGAATAAGATCTGCCAAGAAGCTATTTCATTTTTTGCCTCAGAATATATCTGTATCTGTGAGCTGGTGTGTGTTTGTGTTCATGCATCAGTGGAATCTGGTTGTTCATGCCAGGTTTTCTTATCATACTTTTCTGCCTCTTTGAACTCGCACATTCCTGCAATACAAAATGGACACGTCTGCTGATAAAGTCAACATTCTTAGGTTCACAAGGACAGATTTTGTGTAACTAGATCTGAAGTAGCTTCTTTGTGTTCATTACCTCACCCTGTCTGTTTACACAGTGCTAGAAGAGCTGTTCATGGGAAGAGCTCCAACACTGCAAACACGTTGGAGATGTTAAAAGGCAATGGACATAGAAAGGATCAGCATCCAAATACTCTCCTACAAACCCCATTTTTGCATCATCTGAAGGAAATTCTCACTTCATAGAGCCTAGTAGATTCTATGGGATGGTGAGAGCGTCTTGGAATCTCCTGAATATTGATCTCATTATGCTTTATACTTCTGTACATCTATTTGGGAAATTCCAGTTGGTAAAATAGCATAGAATAGTTTAGTAGGAAGGGCCAACTGCCTGACCACTTAAGGGCCAACCAACAGTTAAAGCACGTTATTCAGGGCATTGTCCAAAAAACAATATGACACTGACAGGCATGGAGCATCAGCCACCTCTCTAGGAAGATGGCTCCAGTGTTAGACCAGCCTCACGACACAGAAATATTTCCTGGCACTCAGCATGACATACCATGCAGCTTTGTTGCCCTACCCAGAATGCTTGCAAGAACCTTAAACTTGGAAAGATAAACGAATCAAAAAATAAGCCTAATAGACACTGGACTACAGCATAGCCAGGCCAGAGTTACTACCTAGAAAGCCTGAAGGCACAGCCAGACTTGATCTCCTTGTTGGAGTAAAAACCTTTGGACTCTTTTCCTGTTGTTTTGTTGGGGGTAAGTAGTGGGGAGTGATGTAATTCACCTTGCTTAATTCAAAAGCAAAAATATAATTATTCCAAATAAGGAACCTCCAAATGTTCCAGTATAGTCATTCAAAATTACAGCAGATGTAAACAATTTATAAATCAAAACTGAAGAGTGCCAAGTACAAATGAACAAAAAATCCCTTTCATAATATTTCATCAAACAGGTATTGAAGCTACCTTCATGAATACTTATTGGCAAACTCCACAAGTCATCTGGAGTACTGTGTCCAGTTCTGGGCTCCCCAGTATAAAAAGGACAGGGATCTCTTGGAAAGAGTCCAGCGCAGGGCCACAGAGATGGTGAAAGGCCTGGAGGATCTCCCCAATGAAGAAAGGCTAAGTGAACGGGGTCTCTTGAGCCTTGAGAAAAGAAGACTGAGAGGGGACCTGATCCAGGTTTATAAATACCTGAGGTGTGGGGGACCAAGTGGCAAGGCCAGACTCTTTTCAGCAGTGTGTGGAGACAGGACAAGGGGGAATGGACAGAAACTGCAGCACAAATGTGTGCAAGAACTTCTTTACAGTGAGGGTGACGGAGCACTGGCACAGGCTGCCCAGGGGGGCTGTGGAATCTCCTTCTCTGGAGATATTCAAGACCCGCCTGGACACCTATCTGTGCGACCTGGTGTAGGGAACCTGCTTTGGCAGGGGGGGTGGACTCGAGGATCTCTTGAGGTCCCTTCCAACCCCTATGATTCTATGAAGTCTTAACACTACCAACAGCTCGCTCTGAATTTACCATCACTTTTATGCTAAGAAGTCATTCTGCTTTTCAAGAAATATAACCCAACAGCTCTGATGAAAAAATCAGTATATTTTATAAAACTGTAAGTTTTATAACTTATAAGGCCAAGGAAAGTAATTATCCAATCAAAGCTTATAGAAGATGAGGTAGTCACATGCAGTTACATGACTGAAGTATGTGACAAATGTTCTTGAACAAGTATTCACAGCCAAGACTGACATTCTTCCTACTAAACCCCACCACTCAGGAGAAAGAGTGCTGTGCTTAGCTATGGCATCAGTAACCCCTCAATTAGACAGAGATGCCATGGTTGCTGTGCTTAAGAGCAAATACCACACACCAAAAATGCAGTTCATGCTTGCGAATGGTGTTTGCTTGCATTCCCCAAAACTGCAAAGAAGAGGAATCTGATGGCTGACATTCCTCTCCACCTCGCAGGGGTTGTTTCACTAAATAGCTCTCAGCTTCTCCACAGATCCCCCAAGAATAAGATGTTCAGAAATGGGATGAATCTCCCTCCCCAGAGGGATGAATGCATCCCTGCTCCAGCATACAACTAAGCAAAGACCAGCCCAACACCACTTGCACATCTTTGCTTTTGCTTTCCATATAATTTTTGCCAAAGGGAAGACAGACTAACATGTATTTACAGACAGAACTGAAGAAGCAAATTATTTTGATTAGTTTTTCAAGTTAAACCGAAATTCCCTTTTCCAGTATTCTTTACACATTTTGCTATGTATGTCCATGTCCGTTACGTTTGTAATTCCCTAAGAATACTGCCCTTTATTATATACACTTTTAAGGAGAAACAAAGCATTTTTTCTCACTTCTTTTTTGCAGCTGCATTATAAACTATTATAAAAAAAGATTATAAACTATTCCAAAAAGATGTATTTTAGTCCAGTTAAAAAAAAAAACAAACCTGAAAATATTTATATTTTTTACAGAATTGACATTTTTGTTCCCCAAATACCTCTAAATTAATGCAAGCTTACTTCCTGAAGAAAAGAGCAAAAATAAGTGTTGGTTTCAATATAGTGCATATGATCTAGAAACCAAGGTCTAATCATAACATATTTATCAACATCTAGCATTTGGCTAGTATATGATGTCCACAGGCACTTGTAGTGATAGCTGTCACACTGCATTCTCTTTCTGGCAGAAATGAACACAGCAACAAGGGCAAGAAATAGAGTGCAGTATAGAGTAACAACACAGCCTGGAATTTCGCCCATAGTGAAGAAACAGTCAAACTCATTATTGACTTCACTGACAGAGGCTCATGCTCACGGTGGCAGAATATTTCAGCAGTCAACAAGCTTTAAGAGGCTTGTTTCTATTAAGGGAGCAAAAGATTTTTTAAAGGTACTGTATTCTTCCTACTTTCTTTCTCTTTCACCGTATCAGAGATCAAAAAGTCATTTTCAAGTCATGCATGTACCTGGTAAAGAAAGTCTAAAAGGACATGACCCACCCTCCACAGAATTCCTATGTCTTTCAATTGCAATTTCAGAGTAAGCATATTTTAAGTATTCTATACAGAATGCAGTATGGAAGGTTTTAGAAGTCTTATCTTCTCTTTTAAGGAAAAAGGAATAGATGTGAATGTGAAAGAAATGAAAAGATAAGCATTGCCAGTGGCTAGGTTGCTTGTTGTTTTGCAAAGCCTTCTCTGTAGTCCATATTTTCAATATTTTAATTTGATTTAATAATCACGAAGGCTGGAAAAATCCTCCAAGATCATCGAGTCCAACCGCCTTCCAGAATAGTGTGGCCTGGCAGCAGAGGGATGGTGTATAAATCATGGCTATATCAGAATTTGTGCCATGAAAATCCCAGAAACCAGCCTACTTAAGAGTATTTAGAGGAGAAAGATTTTTTTGCACTATGGTAGCTGGGCTGGATTTCTCTTCACCTGAGATCCCCGTGTCCGCTGTCATGGAGAATGCAATACACTATGAACTTTCTTTCCAGCCATTTTCCAGCTAACTGTGATTTAGCCATAATCCTACCAATTTCAAAGTCCCATAAGACAGACAATAAACAAGAGAAGCTACCCCTCCAGATCTTGAGAATGACTCGCGTCCAGGACTCCGACAGTTTTGAGCCTAACACTTCAGAGACAGGAAAGAAACCAAAGAGAACTGCTCCAAAAATAAGCAAGAAAATTAAGAAGGAAACAAGAAAAAATAAAATGATACAGGCTTGACCATTAAGCCTCAAAAGACAAAATAATCACCTACAGTGCTTCCTTGGAGATGACACCAAAGGCAACTGACTCTGTCAAATGGTTTCCTGGCATTTAGCAATAATATTGTTTCCTCCTTGGTCTGCTCACGGTCACTTTTCTATTACTCCTTTTTTTTTTACATCTCCATCAAGCTGGAATTACTCATAGCTGTGTATCTCTAAAGATTTTGCCACCCTGTATCCATCTCTCAACCATACTTAAAGGAAAACCACGATTCTCAGATGGAAGCACAAATTTCTAGTGAACCTTTGCAAACAGTGGTAAAGACCAGATAATATTAACAGCTGGGCTGAGGGGAAAATAAGGCTCAAAGGAAAAAATATTAAGAACGTTGTTTGGCCACACTGCACGTAACACTGGAGTACTGTGGGGAAAAGCTGATAGTAGCAGCATCAAGAATAGCAAAGGTCCACTGGCACATGATTAAGCAGAATGACATACTAAATGTCACCTCAGATAATACTTTCCTTCCTCAGATTTTTGTTTGTTTGTTTGTTTTTAATAGATTATTAAATTCAGTTCAAATTCAAGTTCCTAACAACTTGTTTTTTCTTCCGTTTCCTGTCATTTAGTGGTGGATGCTTAACAGGTGAAAGAAAAAACTAACAAAAAGATGATCAGATGAAACCAGAGGAACTGATGGGCTTAAATTTGCAGCTTTTTAATCAGAAACTCATAACCAAATTACAAAACCCAGTTTTATCTGTCTGCCAACTCACAACAAAACCATAAAGAAAACCTGATATGTCATCAGAGACAATCTGATGCACAAGACTACAGTTGTTCAGCATTAAACTAATAAATGAAAAAGTAGTAATCCCCCCCCAAAATGGACTGGATGCCAGGCAGGACACATCACAATTCTGAGCTGTATAAACAGAGACAACTTAAAGGGCATGTAAACCTTAAATTCTCTAAATTAGTTACACTGAGTCCTGTACCAATTTCACTGTTACAGTAAATCCTTAAAATAAACATTATTCAGTGAAGGCCATGGAAACCTGTGCCATATTTGGAAACCCTGACCATCTGGGAAGATATCAAACTCATCTGGTATTCTTGAGAGTCAGCTGTGAGAAGTAAACGTGCATACATGAGGAATATATCCACCTGAAGGGCTACTCGTAAACAAACATGTAGTCACCTATGGCACTGACCACCATCAAATTCATTTTTCATCTTTACAGTTAACAAATACCTCTGATTATTCAATACATATGTATATATGGATGTATAATTATATATTGATTAGCTTAGCTTTCAGCATAACTTATGAATGCATTGAATTTCTCCAGAGTAACAGATACCATTTTTTAAAAATTATACCAATAGACCATTAGCGTTATGAGTGAATTTATTTTCCCCAACAGTGCTAAAGATATGCAAAATTTTCATTTTTCAGAGTTGCATAGTAAAATGATTAACACCAGCACTGCTCATTATCTTGCTTAACAAAACTTCTCTAAAAACAAATAAATCAAAAACGCCGCTAACATTCCTGAATAAATAAATTACAGACCTGTTCAGTGGCAGCAATGATATTTTAAAAAGCTTGTGCAAGCTCATTGTACAGTTTTATTACAAAACGGCAATTTATAACAAAACTGTCCACTTTCTACCCAGTTTTACTCGTAGAAGTACCTCTTACAACCCAAGAAACTTCAAGTAAGCAAGAAATCTATCAATGTCAATCCCACGTTCCAATACATTACAATATATAAATATTGATATGAGAACCTTCATTACACATTTTATAATAGGATTTGCAGAACTACAGTTAAATGAAATAACTATTACCTGATAGAATATCAGACTGCCATAATTACAGATGCAGATTACATATCACAAATTGGAAACGCACTTATTAAATTAGAATTTATTTTTTGCATTATATATGGGGAATAAAGTCCATCTAGAGGTAAAACTCCCTTTGCGTTTCCCATCCTCATAGGAAAAATGTTTACCTAAAAAAAGAGCCTCCAATTTTAGAGATCTAGTGAATTGCTTTCCTACTATAGTCCCCATGTTTTTTTAACACATACATATATACGCACACATTTATATCTAAACATATATGCAACTTTATATTTACAGGGTAAAAATGAAAAGTCTTGTCAGTAAAAATCTTTTTCTTTTGTTGTAGTTAGATAGCCATTGATGTGAGAAACGTACAGAATTTCCTCCTCAAAATAAAATATCAAAAAATGTTTGCTCCCTTTCAGAACAAAGAACAAAGCTAAATATATCCCATAATGCAGCCATAATAAAATGAAACTGTTATCTGTTGCTAGTTCCCCAACAACTCACAGATTTTTCTTAGCATTAAAAACAGCATGTAAATTAAGGTGACTGAAACATGCTTTCAGCAAGCAGAGTAATATGGTAGCTATTCATCACCTGAAGTCATAAAACACTAGGTCTTGTCCTTAGCATATTCTAATGAAGCCTATCATGCAAATGAGAGTGACCTTTTCTGTGCATTCTGCAAGTTCACATTTATGTGAGGAGTATATATAGTTTTCCAATACAAACTAGCCAAAGACTGCGTAATTACTGTAATCAATTAGTAGTTAGTGTCGCTCTGCTCATTTGTGGCTAATGTCAGCTAAACCATTTTTGAGAAAACCACCCTGACAGCTTCTTTCTGCTGTTTTTGTTGCTGCTGTTTTTCTGCAGCAAGAAAATAAGTCAAACTTCTCAAGATGGAAGCAGAGTCCCATTTTTCCAAAATGCTTTCTCCTCAGATTGAGAATAAAAATGAGACTCACACCTGTAATGGGAGAAGATTCCTCAGCAAAGTTATGTATCCTTAAAATGACATTGAAGTTTTCCGCCAGGAAAATGAAACATTAAATATTTAAATGAAGGACACTCTCCCATGAGGAGGTTCAGACCAAGTAAGGAAGACTTGGTAGAACTTAGGCACTCTTTTCAACGGATGAGTAAACAGGCCATACCCTTTGCTCAGCAACAGTCTATTTGGTAGACAGTTATGGATAGGAAACATTACTGGAGCTGGTAATTAAAATAAAAACTAATACTGTCTCAGAAATGGGGAATTTTGTGCAGGAAAATCATTTATCATGGCTTACAGTTCCCCACAACTGAAATGAATTATCTTACTTAGCACATATCTATTTTATTCTGTGGTATCTTCCAAACTGAAACGTGGCCCACTTGCTGACTTTAATATCAAAATCCAGTGTACATAAACCACAATTACTCCACTAGTTGAAATAAGTTCCCTATATAAGACCTAATAAGAGAACAGAACCTTATGCCAAATAAGAATATACAGATCCCAGTTTCACATTCTCTTATGTTCACAGCCTTTATAATGAAGGGTGAGATCTGAGTATTTTAGGAAATCAAAATCAACTCCTTTCAGAACCGCAACTGGACATTAAAAACAAAAACAAATTTAAATTATAAAAAAATCAATACACACTAAAATAGTGTTATTCTCTTTGCACCTGAGTTAATATAAGTATTTGCTATTTCTAAGAAATAACCCTGCTAATGCAATGTTGCTATGTGCACACCACATAAAAACATGCACTTTATATATTGTGCATATTTATATTTTGCAGCTAAAGAGATGTCTTAGGGATTTTTTGTGTTACAATGATCAATAGTATCAATTTTCTTCACTCAGCAGAGAATTGCACATTTCAAATGCATACGTTACGGGGCCAAGAAAATTGTTTTCTTCTGAGGAGAAAGTGAAGATGAGTTTGGGTTCTCTGCATGCTCATACCATGCTGTTTTGAGAATTACTCTTTTACCAAACATTTCATCAAAGCAGTTGCTATTTGGTTGAGTAAAGCATCAGATACACAAAACCATTAAAAACGAAACAAAAAAATATTGAGTATAAAATTCTAAAATGATTAATGATTAAAGAAAAATGTCAAGGATTTACTCATGCATATTAAAACATAAGAATAAAGACTTTAAGCATGTCACACTAACACAGAAGTATCTGAATTCATACAACTCAAATGAAAAATAAGAGGTAGAAGATGAACCTTCATTTTTCTTCCTTCAGGTAACAATATTATTTACATAGAAAACTAGTATGCTTCAGTTGTAAATACAAAAGCTTTTATTTTTTCCTTAAGCACATTTTTTTCCCCACCCTCGAGGTCTCGTGACCTCCAGTGAGAGCCACTGGGAGAGAAGAGGTGTGCAGGGCACCTAACCTCACTGCCTCCACACTCCCTTGTGCCTCACGCTCCTACCATTCCCTGCCCAGTTGAGTGAGTGCCAGACAGCTAAGGTATACCAGCATTCTTCCTCCTCCTTCATCACTCACTTGCTGCCTCCTGTGGGAGCATCCCTCAGGATGCAACTCAGAGCCCACTGGGAGTGGTTGTATTCCCCTCTGGTTTGCCTAGAGGCAAGTTGGCTGTGTACTTTGTTGGTTTAGTCAACCATAAAATGAGCATACTACTTAGCTACTGCATTGGAAAACTTCCGTTTAGCTTTGCTCATAAAAATGCTTAGAGATATTTTAAAAATGCCTAGAGGTAGTCCAAAGGAGAAAGACAAACTGTTCAGTAAGGAAATAGTATTATTTCAAGCTAAGTTTGTATCCCAATATTTGAAGGTGGTATCTCAACACACTCATAAGAGCACTAATGAATATGAACTTTTTATCCTAGAAAGAAGCAAAATAAATAAATAAATAAAAACAAAGAGTATTTGTTTCCATGGTGATTTTTCAGGAATGATGGGGAGGGGGGAAAACAGCAGCCAGGTGGCAATAAGTCAAGTGACACTGAAGATTTATTGGTTTACGTCTGTGTATGGCGGGAAGCAGTCCCCTCGCATGACATCAGGCGTGGCGGAGCAGTGGCTGCTGACAAGGGGGGACGTGGCTTTTTTTTGCTCCTGTCAGAGTCGGCAGCCGTGGGGGCACTTGGAAGTCACCAAGAAGAGATGGTGGGGAGGAGGACAGGCGCAAGGGGGCTGAAGGAGCCATGTGCCCAGGGGCCCCAGGCCCTGGAAGAACCCTGCAAGGCCACTGCCTGGCGAGCACCCACCTGACTGGCACCCATGAAAAGGCCAGTGCGAAATGCCTCAGCAAAGAGGCAGATGAAGTGATCACTGCTGATCCACCCCAGGATGATGCCGTTACAATAAACACTCACGACAACTTGCGACCGAAGCGCTGTTACAACACTAATTGTCCATGAAAGCTGACCTGCAGCAAGGCAGCAGAGTTCAGTTTCGATAGGCCCGGCTCAGGAGCGCCAGCGTGATTGCAGATGACAGAAGACATCCACGCATCAAAAATCTCTGGAAATGCCTGACGTGACTTTGCACACTGCAGAAAACCAGCAGAAATCTGAGAGTCTTGGCTCTTCGTCAGGAAGCAAAGAGGACCACGGGGATGGCATTTTTCAGAGTATCTTTCTAAACCGACTCTACCACTTCCTGAAGGGGGATTGTGGTGCGGAGGGGGTCAGCCTCTTCTCCCAGATTACTAGTGACAGGACGAGAGGGAATGGCCACAAGTTGCGCCAAGGAAGATTTAGATTAGATTTGAGGAGAAACTTTTTCTCTGAAAGAGTGGTCAGGCACTGGAATGGCCTGCCTAGGGAGGTGGTTGAGGCACCATCCCTAGCGCTGTTCAAGAAGCGTTTAGATGAGGTGCTAAGGGATTTGATTTAGTAGCTTAGTGGGTAGGTGTGGTGATAGGAGGATGGTTGGACTAGATGATCTTGTAGGTCCTTTCCAACCTAATGCATCTATGAATCTATTAGCTTTGCCACACCTAGGAAAGCACGTACACTGCTTGTCCTCGCTATTACTGCATCTTCAATCAAATACAAACCATACATGGTTAAGAGAACACTGGATTTTCCCAGCCAAAGTAATGCTCCTCCTTAAATTTCATTATGTTTTCTGATTTTGATTCAACTGAACAGTTTTCTCCCCATTTTGTCTTAACTCGGCAAGTGCCAGGACTTGCAACTTCCTGGTGTAAACCCCTTGCAGAAACGCTGGAAGTGTGTCAAGGCAAGCAGGAGACATTGTCACTGTTCCTCACTGCTGGGAATATTCCTTTCAAACACATTTTGTAACACAAAAGGAGTACAGAAGTGAAAGTAAAGAAAACAGCGGTGCAGAAAAGGTTATGAATTTCAGAAGGACTGAATATCTATTTATTTTTTAAGTACAAAAGTAACTACGTGAAAAATAAAAGAAAAACTAAATTTTTCATCATGAGCAATGTAGAGCGAGTTACTACCGCAATAGTGTTTTAAATTTTTGAATGCTTCATTTGATAAGAATGCTTCAGCTTTATTACATTTTGTAATTTACAATTACTGCAGCATTTCAGTATTTTTTATAAGCTAATAATGTACACGAAGCACCTTTCTACAATAGCAATTTAAAATCAGTTTTGTGATATTAAATAACCTCTCATGTTCTATCTTATTAAGAATAGTGCAGCACAAAAACAGTGTTTTAATTGAGTGTTTTAACAGTTCAACTTTTTACAGTGCATGTATAGAATGAAGTGCAAGGAAGAAAACAAATCTTGAATCTTATTCAACAAGCATAATTTTGCATCAAATAAACACTTAATCTTGTTTAACTTTTGAAATGGTTTAATGTTTAGATTGACCTAAATATAAAGTTTAAAATTAAATTGATTAAAAATTGAACCCGTTTAATTATTCAAAAGGTTTCAAAATTACCCATTTGAAATATTGAACAGATTAAAAATATTAATCTACAATGCCGAAAATTAGATATGTGAGCTAAAAATAACACATACGGAGAAGCACCATAGTTGCAAGGGGTTATTTTTTGTTTTGTCTTCATTTGTTGTGGGTTTTTTTTCACATTAATTTTGAAATTAGAGGAATAACACAATGAACTACTAAAATTTTATATAGATGGCATGAACAGTTAAATATGTAAGGTAATAAAGGACCAGTGGAACATTTTGCAGAGGAAAGCAAAATTAAATTGCTTATTTTTGGACTGCACATGATTACAAACCAACAGCGCATCACCCAATTGGTTGCTTGGCCTCCATGCACAACTTCTCTCATCATCTAGGTATTTCTTAAGTCCTTCAGTGCAAACACAGATACCTCCAACCACCCACTCACTGTAGGAGAGCCTTATGCATCAGTTTTAATCCATCCACAGTTGGGTGGATTAGTAGGCATGATGAACCAAGGCATTTGGTTATTTCTTTATTGAGGATGGCAGATCATATGTGTCACCCAGTTACAGTGGGGTTCCTAAGTAAGGTGAGAAGGCTAGACATAAACCAGGTTTTATATTTATCCACCTTACCTTTCAAAAGGTAAAGGAAGTTTCCTATCATCCCATACATTTAACTTGATTACTTTAAAGCACTGAAGTCCATCACACAATGATGTAGGTTACCACATCATTTATACAGCATCCAACAGAAAGCTCTGAAACTGAATTGGTACATTGGTATTGTCACAATTAAAATGGTTCTTTATTAATAATTCACTAACATATAGAGTGACGAAAAACTTTTATAACCTTACACCTACAGGGAAAAAGGTCGAAGCCAGCCATTACGGTCATTTTAATACACTGTTATCTTAAAAAAGGTGATCAACTTCAGGTATTAGAAAAACAAGAACCTTGACATAAACTGTTTAGAACGGAAACTTACTTTCACTATACAACCTGAAATACAAATTAATCTATAGGAACACAAAAAGAATAAAATACATTTTCCTATTTTTCCCCCTTTTTTCCAAAGCGGGATTTTTCCAAATTTTTCCAAAACTGAAAAAGCAGTTGATAGCATGTGCCACTGTTTCCAAAGAACACTTTGTACAAGAAGTAGGAAAACTCTGACCTCTGCATGGCACTGCCACTGTGAGTTAAAAGTCTACCTGCAACTAGTGCCGAGCATATGCACCTATGCACCACTAGAAGACAAAGCAATAAAAAAAAAAAAAAGCAGTTTGTAAAAACACAACAGAAAAAAATTAAAAAGTGCTAAGTAGGAGTGCAAGAAACAGCACACACCACAGACTAAAACGACAGTCCATCTCAGAAATCAGATTTGAGATGGAAATTTACATATAAAGATAGCTAACATTTTCTGAGCTTCTGCTGTTTTCAAGAGTTGCAGAAAACAATGCAGCAACTGTTTTTTGTTTTTAGATGGAGAAAAAGAGATTCCTAGCTACTCGTTTAGGTAATTTGTTTCTCAAATTGCTTAGTTCATATAAAAGATGGACGTATATACCCATGTGTATATATACACACACACAAACACACTGCACAGTGCTTAAGTGGAGACCCTAGGCAGAGTGGTGAAAATATTTAGGAGCACATGCCTTGCCCTCTAAAACCTGAGGATGCTCCATTAACTGTAACAGAATGGTGTTTTATACCAGGGAGAGCAAGACTACAGTGTCTGCCAGGATTTTCAAAACAGAGTACTACAAAGCTAACAGAAGTTTTGTTCTTGAAACAAGCCTGGAACCAACACGACTGTTTCTCCACACTGCTACTAACAAATCTGTACTCTCAAATCAGGAATCCTAGCTCCAAATAGGAATCTGTAGTAATCTGGCTTTTCTTGAGGCACTCAGACATCATGCACTCTCCTCCTCCTCTTCACTTTACTCACATCCTGGGCACACAGTCGCCTAGCCCATCGAATAAACTAAACAGGAATTTCCTTTCAGTCTCCTGTCTAGGAGACCCTGAGTGCTTCCAGCCTACCACACGGTTTTATGAGACACGTTTGAAAGGAAGAGGACAGGGGTGCGAATACGTGGCTAGAACAGCACCAAATTTTGGCAGCCACACCAGCTCAGATATGCTTCAGTTCTGTAGTATCTTCAGGTGGTCATAATGGATCCCTGCTTCAGAAGATGTGAGCTTTGCTTTGTGTTATTTTCATCCCGCATCTGATCTTTACAAGGTTTTAGACCACTAGTTATCCTGCAAATAATAGGTCAAAAAGAAAGACAGTGCCTAGAATGTGTCTCAAACTGAAATCTGAGGATTTCAAGTTGAAAAAATCACAAAGAAATAGCAAAAATGCCTAATGTTAAAGCCGGCCCACCCCGTGATCATTCCCATTATTACTTTCCATGTCTAAAACCCACTATCCTGTATTTCAGAACTGGTTTTGCTTCTTTTTACACCGCTCTTGCATTGGCACATACTTATTGCCCTACACTCCTGATCCTATATCAGACCACTCCAGACAGCTCCAACAGTTTAACATCTGCCATATTCAACACTGATGCTGAAAGTATCAGAAGTGCACTTAAAAAGTATCCTTAATTACAAAGTGACTGCAGAGACTTAATATTATCATTTAGTCATATAGGCACAGTCTTTCAAATCTATGATATCCAATGATAACTCTAACAAATGCTTGGTCCATAAATTTTTAATGGCCACTCGTGGATGTTTTACATTGCTGTCTTTGTAGTTGACCTATTCTCAGGCTTATTAATTGGAAAATGTTTACTGTACCCTGAATAAGACAAGCAATTTTGCAGTATTTGAGTTATGCTTAGAGAAGATCAGATAATTCTGCCTCGTCTAAGCAAGGGAAACACATCTTTCACAAAAACCAAATAAATTAAGCTAATGAGGGACAGTTTATTTTCAATGATTTCTCATGGCTTGCAAACTGAAGACTGGTTGGCAGATGTCTCCATCCTTAAGCAAGCCAACAGCAATTTTACTGCAACCTCACAGTCATTTCTATATTCTGTGTGCCTAACAAGCTCCCTCCTCCCTTTACAGCACGGGTTTTATCTGGCTGGCCTGAAGTTAAACCAACTAAGTTCCTCCTGCTCATAAAACCACCTTCCTTTACAGTGCCGGCAACTGAAGTGCCTTGCTAAGACAAGGGAACCTGAAGAAAGAACAGAAATTTGAAATACAAAAAACAACTGAGGATTAGGACACAACCTGTGGAAGAAAAAAAATGCTACACTTTCTGCATTGGACCACCCAGTGTCTGATTACTGCAGCACCACCAACCACAACAGCACTGCCACGTAGCTTACACCAGCAGCAGTGTATACTTCATTCCCAAAGACTACACTGCGCTGTGCCACTGCAATCCCATCACTCCCACAGACACTTTCACCAAAACCAAAGGCATACATTATCCTTGTAGAGTCTTCACTTGAACAGTTCTTGACGTTTTATATATATCCATCGTTCTAAAAATAGAAACACTATGTCAGTCCATTTTCCATTAAAAACCATTATTCTGTAACAACGCATTACATATGTACTGAACAACTGGAATGAAAAGAGCATTAAATGACATTATGAAGATTGCAAAGCCAAGTAATTAGTGCTCCAGAAATTTCAAAATTAAAATTGATTACAAAGTTAAAATCCACTGAACTACTCATATGCATAATACTCCATAGCTACAAAACTTCTGGTATGTTTAAGACTTACTGTCCATTTTAATGACAAATTTATCCATTTATTTCAGCTTAAAAATATTCAAAAGTAAGTCTGTGTAAAACATATTTCAAAATAAGACAGGTATCAAACAAACTAGAAAATTTAATTCCAAACTAATTATTTTTCTTAATAGGAAGTGTCAAGGCACCTAAAAAACAGGCACTTTATTATATTATATATATGTAACAGACAATAAAGAATAGTAGTGACAACCATCAAAATGAAAGGAACAATTTCTACAGCCATAGGACCTCAATTTAGAAGTCTACTATATTCAAGTCTTTTTCAGAACATAAATTTTGTGAGGTAGGAACTCGCCCAGCCATCAATTTGTAAAAGCAACCAGAACTATAATCTTTGATTTTTGAGAGGCCTCCAAATTCTTTTCTCATACATATATTCCATAACATTAAAATATGATCTCACTCTATAATATTTTCATTTCCTTCATTTGCAAGGCAAAGAAATGAAAATATCCAATCACACACAGGACTGAGTTGGTTCTCAGTTTCACCTGAAGCTCTTCAAACCTTCACATCCTTGCTACATTGAAAGCACTTGCTTTTAGCACTTCACTAATGAGTGGACACCCTTACCTGGAATGCTAGAAACAGTGTAAGAGCACAAGCCTACCTTAATAAAACACCAATGTACCAAACAACATTATCGTGTGCAAAACAGACATGATTGTGAGCATTTTGCACTATCCTCTGATCATTCATCTACAGAATTTGTTGATTTAAAAGTGGTATGTTTACAATGATGTCTTTTCTTCAGCAATAACAAATTAGCTATTACGATCTGCGATCCATACATTAAATTGGTATCACCAGTAAGTAAGTGTTATCCATTACCCTTAGCTATATGGGTGCTTAGGCATACAGGAGGGAATCACAAGTGTGATTTGTCAGGGGTCCAGGGCACTCCTGAAAGGGGTTTAGCTAGTTAGGGTCATGGCTAATCTAACTTGTGTGTCTGGCAAACGCAAACTCCTTTTGGCAGAGGCTGCACATTCTGCCCTTGAGAAGAGTTTGATTAAGGCAGGTACAACCACAGCAAGCAAAATTGAAAATGGAACGCACCAAGGTAGAAAAAGATTATCATGAGACAGTACAACCAGTAGGACTATGTATAAACTCAAACACATGCTTCCCAAGTCACCCTTGACAAAGTTTGACTTATTTATAATTGTAGTCTTCCCTTATTCACATCTACATTCTATGTGACAAAAGCACATGCCTGTTAATAGTGTCATTAACCCTTTCACTTCCCTGCAGTCAGCAACAAAGAAAATGCTCATATTAGGCACAAATACAGATATATTTGAAAGAGAAGTATATTTGCTTATTGGAGGCCAGAAGTCAGTGTGTTAATGTAATTTTTAATCTACATAGACAATCCTGAAAGGTGAAAATTCCTTGTACGAACATTAAAAAGCTATTTTAACACTCAACAGAGATCTCAAAGTACATTTCATAAACATAAGCGCTATTTATTTTTCCCTCATTCGTCAAAAAGAAAATAAAACATTTTAGTCTTTTGCTTCTTTTTGACACAGTGAATGTTCTGAAAAGAAAGGACAAGAAAGGAGAGCCTCAATCCTTCAAAGACACTAAACCAGCAAATTTAACGGGGCCCTTCCCATGCTGGCAATTTGATAATTCAAGATTGTGGCATCTTTGTCAAAAGGATGGACTCTATGCTTAAGTAATAACCTTCATGGCATGCTTGCTGAATTCATCAAAAGCTTTAAAAACCATAACACAAAAATCTTCCTGTCCCCTACTTATTTTCATGATAACAAAACAAAGCATTTCAAGTATCAATATTATTGCAGAGCCCACTTTTCAGCTAGCTGGTAGGTGATGCGGCAGGTGAAAATCTGCAAGATGTCTAACAGCACAACTCAGCACATGGTTTTCACTCTTTGAACTTTGTGACTTCTTTGATTTCCTTTTCTCATTATGGTTACATTCTCCTAAGCTGATATATTCTGTACGCAGTACAGTAATTCTCCTTTTATATACAACATTGAAAACCTTGGAATTATGCCATTTTCATTTGTGCAAGAGATGCAGAGGCAGCCACAGTCTTTAATGTATATTTTCACTTGGACATTGCAAGTTTTTGAAAACACAGAGTGACAAGTAAAAGGCTTATAGTAAACATTTAAATTCCATAATAATATAGAAAGGTTATACTTTCAAATTTTTTTATATTTTGAAAGTTAAATTATGAGGCCCATTATACTTCACAGTGTACACTCTCAGGGAGGTAAGTTCCCAGGCAATAGAATGAAGCAAGCCTCTATTTTAGTCAGAATCATATTGGACTTAATGAACATAAAACAAACAGAAGTCAGAATGAAATAAAATGCGTACTCTACGCATATTCTTTTTGGTTTCATCTTTTTAGGAGCTGGTATTCATGAAGATACACGGGAGGGAAGGAATGCTTTACAGAGAGACCTTGACAGGTTTGAGAGGTGGGCCCACGCACATCAACAAGGTCAAGTGAAAGGGCCTGTACCTGGGTCAGGGCAATCCCAAACACACATAACAGGCTGGGCACGGGATGGACTGAGAGCAGCCCTGAGGAAAAGTATTTGGGGGTGTCACTTGATGAAAAGCTTGACATGAGTTAGCAATGTATGCTTAAGCCTAGAAAGTCAACCATGAGCTGGTCTGCAACAAAAGAAGTGCAGCTAGCGGGCCAAGGGAGGTGACTGTCCCCCCTACTCTGTCCTCGTGGGACCTCACCTGGAGCACTTGGGTAATCAGCTCTTGGGTCCCCAGCACAAGAACGTGGAGCCAGGGAAGCAGGTCCAGAGGAGGACCATGAGAGTAATTCAGAAGCCTGAAGCACATCTCCTATGAAAAGAGGCTGAGAGAGTTGGAGATTTTTAGACTAGAGAAGCAAAGGCTCTGAGAAGACCTTAGAGCAGACTTCCAGTACCTGCAAGAAAGCTGGAGAGGGGCTCTTAATCAGAGAGCAGCAATAGGGCAACAAGTAGTTGGCTTTAAACTGAAAAATGGTAGGTTTATATTATCTATAATTCTTCACTGTGAGGATGGTGAAGTACTGGCACAGGTGGCCCAGTGACGCTGCTGATGTCCCACACCTGGAAGTACTCAAGGTCAGACTAGATGGCACTCTGAGCAACCTGGTCTAGTGGAAAGTGTTCCTGCTAGTGGCAGGGGGGTTGGAATTGGATGATCATTATGGTCCCTTCCAACCTAAACCATTCAGTGCTTCTAAGATTCTGCACTGAATAGGGAAGAAAGAGGAGGTTGTTTCTCAAACATCTTTCAGCAGCCCATGAGATAGGTGGAGCTTATTCTGCAAGTCACTTAAGTAAAACATCGCTCTGAGTAGATAATCTTCCTGTTAGCAAACGATGTCTATTAGAAAATCACACATACTGCTTATGCTTCACTCTTCTTGAAATATGGGAAGAAAATACAGGATACAGCACAACTTCCCAACTGTTAATTTTTTGTAGAACCAAAAAGAGATGTCAGTTCAGTTAATTGTGCAGAAGAGTGTGCCTTCTCTCTCATTTCTGCTCATGAATAACAGAGTAGCTAATAATATTGACATTTAAACCATCATCACTGGTCATCTGAATTAACACCTCTCAGAGACAAACAGACAAGTTCACACCTTTCCAATCTGCTGTGCTAAAGATACACCAGTATCTCTTACACTTGGTAATACTTCTGAGGCACCACAGAATCTAACAGTTTATTTTTTCTTACTCAAAGCCACAATAGGAAAGAACAAAACCAACCAAACAAATGAACAAAAAAAAGTATACTACAGTATTACGTACCAAGACTGCTGAAGATCAGCACAAATCCAGTTCTCTCATTGCAGCAAATTTTTTGGGGGTCTCTTTTTATGATTTGCCTCTGATGTTTCTTTCAGGTTTTGTTCTGTATGATCACCAACAATCACTTTTTAACAAGTGACCACTCTTAATGCTACTTAACAGTTAACCAATAATTCGAAGGCAATTCTCTTCCAATAGCTGCTTGCTCCATGTGTTTAATCATATCTCACTCAAAGATTCAACAGTTGTTAAATAACTGTATAGTGCTCAGCTAACAACTCCACCTTGTAAATACAACTTAAAATCAATAACTAGAAATATTTTGATGGCAGTAAATGCTGTAGTCATAGAATCATAGAATGGCTTGGGTTCCCAAGGATCATCAAGTTCCAACCCCCTGCCACAGGCGGGCCCACCAATCTCCAGATCTGGTACTAGACCATGTTGCCCAGGGCCCCATCCAACCTGGTCCTGAACACCTCCAGGATCAGAGCATCCACAGCCTCTCTGGGCAGCCTGTTCCAGCACCTCACCACTCTCCCAGTAAAGGACTTCCCCTGACATCCAAGTAGTCATTGGAACACAAACATTCAAGTAATCTTGGGTAGGTCTGGTTGACACAATGCAATGTTTTCCGTTTAGTAAGTTTGCATAACCAGAGAAAAGTCTGCTGCTGGAACCAGTGTAAGCACTTTATCTATAGAAGCAGATTGTTAGTGAAACTAGTTATTTCAAGAAGCAAGG
Organism: Odontophorus gujanensis; assembly: GCA_013399175.1. NCBI lineage: Eukaryota > Metazoa > Chordata > Aves > Galliformes > Odontophoridae > Odontophorus > Odontophorus gujanensis. The sequence continues at coordinate 559,864 of VXAB01010471.1, read as the reverse complement.
CATACTGGCCATGGTGGACTATCACATTAAACTTCTCAGAGTTAGGTAGAGAATTATCCACGCAGCACTGTATTGCATGATATGAGTACAATCCAGAAGTTATGAACAAAGAAGAAAAATATGACACTGAATTCATGTAACTTAAATCAGACTTCCTCCGTTAAAATTTTTTTTGCTACTCTGTGGGCAACAAATTTTCCTAAGGGCTTCTGATCTGCCTCAAGCCAAGCTCTCAGGTTTCCATAGTTCTTTAAACTATGCTAGGACAGCCAGCTCTTCTTCCTCTCTCTCTTAATTAATTCTGACTCTTCACCTGTTTTCTATCTCACATTCCTGGATACATTAAACTGTAAGAAATTAGCTCTTATTTGTAGCTAATAACATTCTCAGCTGAGGAGCTTATACTGGAGTCATATTTGCTTGAAAGATATTGAATCCCCTTGAGACTGTCTGCCACAGATATTATCCCTTTTAATTTCCAATTCTTTTTATCACAAACCTTTCTCCACGCTCTGGGGCTGTGTAGATTATACAATAGGTGCTCTAAATAGAGACGCTCCAAGATTCTTAAATTTCTATCTCCATCTTAAATTGGTGCTTAAAAGCCGATCAACTTTGAACAGTTCTTGCAATAGAGGTCTCAGTAAAGCAAGTATTTCCAGTTGGAGTCACCTAGCCCTTTAAGTCCTGGGTACCATCCTTTTACAAGCATAATGCTGACTGAGAAACACAGTCTCTGTTTCTCTCATTTTTTCTCCATGGTCTTAAGTGGGGTCACCTCCCTTATCACCAGGGAATCAATGCCAGGTTACTGTGCCATCAATTTAATTGAGGCAAGGTCTGCTTAAAGCCTCTCACATTTCCCATTGCCTGCAATAGGATTCTGCCTCCCCTGACCTGTGGTGGTGGAGGAGCCACCCTCGGGGTGAAGGCCTTCTCCTGAGCCCAGCTGACCCCACCTCAAGCCCCACTGCCCTCCAGGCCCCAGCGCTGTGGGTCTCTGTTAATCCTTGCTGTCAAAGGCAGGTTGGGAGGCAAAGGGGGCTTTCCAAGAGAAATACCGCCTCACCCACTCCCACGTTTTAAACAGGATTTCGTAAGCTTACCTGGCACACCCTTTCCAGGGCACTGTGTTCATTTAATGAAGGCTGCTTAGGGTGGGAGGAAGGAAAGATTGCTTAGCTTTCTATAGGCAATGAAGGTGCATAATTAGTCTTTAGGACTAATACATATTGCGCATAATGCTTCTTCCTCATTATTTTTAAATTACATGGTAAACATACAGCTTTCCAAATATACAGCCCAGCAATCCTGCCTACCACAGCCCTCAAAGTATTTTCAGAAGTAGGACTTCTGCAGCGAGACAGAAGAACAGATGTTTCCTGCATTTGCCCCTCTCTGAACACAACAACCTTGAAAGCTGTAGATAAAACTGTACTTCTTCAGCCTCCTTTGTGGCAGCACAAGAAACTAGTAAGAGTTTTTGAAGAAAAACTGACAGTATCAGAACAGAGTGAAGGGAACATCCTGCTTTTATTTGCATTACTAGGATTCTCCAGGATGATAGGATTTTGTAACCCCTTTTCCTTTTTTCTTTTCACTTTTTCTGTCAATATATCTAATATATTTCAGTAAGAAGTACAAGCATTTTCAGCATCCTATGCAAAGACATACACACATACAGATATATAGGATGAAGCAAATACACCCTCCCACATCAGTCAGCAAAAATATAAGCAGCTACAGAAAGAATTATTATTCTAGTTCGGAAACAGGCAGCCGCAAAAAAAACCCTCCTAAGAAGATCTATACAGTATTTTCAATACCTAATATGGCTAAAATAGCTTCTATCAAGTCCAAACTTTTCAGTGACAAAACATGAACTACATTCAAAAACGACACTTCAAAACAGTGCCTGGTAGCCCCTGAGAATTGAACACAGATAATCTTTCTTTCGGGTGCTGTACATTATCCAATCAACACAACACAAACTGATTTCCATAAGAAATTCTAGCTTCATCATGCAACCTTCGTGTTAATTTAAGAAAAAGTCCTTGATTTTGAAATAAAGTTGAAAGTACAATGTCAGAACAAAGTGAAAGAGGTATCATTAGCCTTCAAATGTGACAAATAAGAAAGATACAAACAAGTGTCAGGATAATTAAAAAGGCATTGTTCACTTTTTAGAAGAAAAAAATGAATTGCACAAGAAATATTAAGCTAACAAAGAAAGAGCAAATATGAGTAGAAAAAATGACAGTTATCTGCAAAATTCATAAATGTGTCTTTTGTATAACCGTAATGATCATATTTTATGCTGTCATTTTACATTTAATTGCTCACCCTGGTACTTTTCTTCATAGAAGACATCAGTACCCCACAGAGCCAGATGCTGAATTGCAAAAAAACATACTGTGACCACAGACTTATAGGAAAGTAACTTTGCTGAGCTGTGGTGTATGACAAGTTAATTTTTGCAATTATACTTTTTTCCAAGAATAAATGAAACTGCAGGTCATTACTATTCTATATCATTAAAAAGAGGCAGAAATTGTTCTTGATCATAAAGGCCTCAAACTCATTTTATCATTACTTTGACATATGAAAGCAACTTTTCAAGCTGCTTTTCCTCAATATGACTTAATGAAATAAGCACCACCTCAGCTGAAGTATGTAAACAACCTGATACGTTAAGAAGCATGAAACGAGAGAATATTGCTATTATTACACAATGCTAACCCACCATACGTCTAGAAGTAAAGAAACGTTATATGGGGTATGCTTGCTCACAACTATTAGTTTTTCTGTATTTTACTATACAAAAATGCTTTATAAAAACACTGAAGAGATACAGTTGCTCAGCTGCAATGCCAATGGAAACTGTCCCCTGTTCATTTATTTTCCTATGAGACGTTAAATGCTAGAAATGTTTTTTTTAAAAGAATTAAGAATGAGCAATGTCCATCACTGTCAAATTGTCTGTGCAATCAAACAGCATGAGAGCAGTTATCATTACGGAGCACACAAGGACTGTTTTCTGTATCTGTGCATATGCCGTCAGGAAAAAAAGATGTATTAAGAACTCAAGAGTTTGGTGTTTCTTCGAATTTCAAAATATTTACTGTACACGGAGAACTCAGTGCTTCCAAGAGCATTCTTTCTAATAAAATGCCTTTTCATTTTCTGCACAATTGCTTTAGTTTCCCATCACCAATACAAACTGCAAGAGTGGAACAAGGAGTAGAGATTCTGCTCTCCAGATGAAGAATATATTTATTAATACAAAAGAACAAGAGGAAAATGTTCCAAGTGTTGTTGCGTGTGTTTGCAATAAATGTCAAGATCCTTTTAAAATCTGACTACAGAGCTGACAAAAGACATCAGGTTGACAACCAGAGGACTGGAAATCCTCAGTTCACGTGCTGAACAAATGAATACAATGACCCCCAAGCTGGAAAAAAATAAAAAATAAAAAAACGACAACCATTTTTCAGAATCTTCTCTTCTAACCAATCCAATTGTTGAGAGTATGAACAAGACAAATACATCCTTTGTTAGCAAATCCATCAGAATTTCTCCTAAACTAAGAGCAATTAACAGAGATCAGCAGACGTGTAATGGAAAAAACCTGTCCAATAAATCCTTTGATTGAGATTTTCAAACTAGTGGAACCAACCAAAAACAGAATCAGATTTCTTAAGACAGGCTGCATGTAACTTAGTACCCTACACTTGTGCAAGTTCTAGTGCCTTCTTTCTAAACAAGAAATCTCACTATTCTGAAAGTATTTATATTATATTTTGATAATTAGGAACACCTCCCCTATCCTCCATTCGATCTCCGTGTGCGGAAAACCAGGGCTCCCTCTGCATAAGATTTCCCAGTTCTTATACAGCTTCTGCTACGGCACTTTCATTGTGTTTTCAAAATACATGAAGAGCCTTTAAACACACTACAAGCACACTGTAAACACTGGACATAGTTTTTGTATGTGAGTTTGTTTCATCTTAGCGTACACCAAGACATCACTGCTTCAAGGAGGTGTTATTGTCAGGAAAAAAATTAAAAGTTGGGAGAGAAAATGTATGGTTGTAACTGCAAAGCATGCATGGTGTGCAAGCTTTTTTGTTTGTTTGTTTGTTTGTTTACAGAAATGAAACAGTATCCAATTAATTCTCTGCAGCTACAAAATCCTCAGGAGGAGGTTGTCCGTAGGCAGACAGGGAACCAAACAGCTGTTAAAATCTCCAACACCGCCATTTTAATCTCAACACATCCTATTTGCAAACAAATAATTGGTAAAGAGATAAAACTTTATTATTGTGAATAAAAGAATAATATTAAATATAATCAAAGTCCTCAGTTAGGAATATATGACTTGCCCTGGACTACCAATTACTGAGATGAAAATTTATCTATGCAGCATGGAACTTCTTTCAAGTGCATTTTATTCAACAGCATTTTAAAGCTACAGGAGAAATAGTAATAGTAGTAAGCTTTCCTTCCACACAAGTAGGAAAAAAAAAAAAAAATCAGAAAACAGGCACTAGGTTATTTTTAATCTACCAGACTTTTTCCAAATTAGCACTGCAATCAACTCAAGACATTCCATTTTTATTTAAAAAATAAAATACAGCAAGAAAACAGAAGCCTGCAGCAAATTCATTTCCACATTAGCCAACAATGAGTTAGCACCCACGTAAGCCAACACCAATAAAAGACAAATGTTCTTGTCTAGATTTGATCCCTTTCTGTTCAGAAGGCAGCATTCAGGTAAAGTACAAACCCAAAAAAGTTGTTGTGAGATTACTTTACCTAATAAATGTTATTTGTTTGTACGAATTAGCAGAGCTTGATACAGAGACATGGGATTACCTACGTAGAACGGTTAGCAGAGTCAGGGTTTACTGCATGAAGAACTAAAACACACCTATCTCTCCCTCCTGCTCTCTTACTGTCAGTTTTCATCCATTTTCATCTATTTTCAAAGTAAAACTGCCTTTGCATACCTCACAAAATACATAAATTATATTACATACATGACAAAAAGAAAAAAGGAGTATTATCCTAAGAGAGATTGCTTGGGCTTTTTTCCAGCCCCTTTCCAACTCCCTTTCACCTTCAAAACAGAGACAGAATTTTTCACAACTAATGAGCTAATTTAAAATAAAGCAACATTAAAGTTCTTATTTGCAGAACAATACTAAAGCCACTGTACTGCAGGTCAATATATGATTAGAAGCAAAATTAAAGCACTGGTTGGCATACTTTTTTTTTAATCACATAACACAAACACCAAAAGAATAGCAGATGCTCTGTAGCAATCAAATATGGATTCTCAGATCTAGAACACAATTCACTGTCACAGACCCCTTGGTGCTACAGAAGTATTAGTAGAGCTATTAACTATTTAATTGTGGTGCGCTGACACCGTGTTTTAGGAAAGGGATTTAAATAATTTACTTCTACATTCTACTGTTTAAATTTTGCTGCTAGGAGTATGTGCAACAAAGTTGTAGAAAAAAACACGCCGCGTGTTGATAGTGATATAAGACAGGATTATTATAAAAACCAATTATATCTTTTCATTCTCTTTTGCTTAATTAAAGCAAGGAGAATCACTATCTTTCTTTGCAGTAATCATGTGGAAGCTGTATAGCACAGATACAGTAATTAACTTAACCTTATCACTTAGCTCTATTGGGTCATTCAAGTGAGGCACAGTATCAAAGCTGAGAATCAATGCTGTAACGTCAACATCTCCAAGCAGTTCAGAGATTGAATAATGCCATCTATAAATGGACAGCCTTTGTTCCTGCTTAGCTATGCCGGATAAATGCTCCCACTCATAACTTTAATATGGCAGCTTAACCATTTAATCATTGTACATTAATACATTATCAATATTGTGAACATGTAAGTACAAAATTACTTGTCAAAGCAATCAGATATTACCGATTTTTGTGCATAAATACGATACGTGTGGGATTTTGTCTTAATTATACAATTTTACAAAAGAAGAGAGAGCCTAGATTTTTAAGAGAGATTGAAAAAAATGAGCACCTCTAAGAATAATTTTATTTTACCTTCATCTAATCCAGATTTTTAAGATTAAAGCAACACTCTACATTTGCTTTATTAAATTAACCAAGTGTGCAAAGTTTAGTGCATTCATGCTATACAGGGGATACTCGGGCAGCTGGGGGATTTTCATAACTGAAGACTTCTGCTGTATCAAAACAAATTAAGCATAATTAAACACACTGTTCAGTGTCTATTGTTAATTGCAGCAGCTAATTTGATGCTTAGTTAGTGTTACATTCCAAACTATTTCTGATCAGATAGAATTCCTTGCTAAAGACTGCTTACAGCCCCAAACTTCTTTTTCCCCTTCTCGTTGGATAGATTTTTAGCTCATTTATTACTTTAGTTAAACGATCGGGAATTCCCTTGCCAAAGCAGTGGTTTGAGGTCCTTCACTTTCACCAAGTCAGACACTAAATCATAGGGGACGATTATCAGCAAATTCTCTCCGACAGGCCCTAAGCCTGCTGAGGTAATGCAGCTGACAAACTTTGATGCGCCATGCCCGTGCACATTATGTTCACGTAGTGTGTACATCTGGGCACCCTTTATGGCGATGCAGCAAACAGCCAATCATTTATTCCACTCTAATTAGCACACATGTAAATCCTCACCAATCAAGCCACTCGCAGGGTTACCGTTGTGGCAGCCATACAGCAAGCTGGCAGGACACGAGGAGAAAGTACAAGAAGCAACTATTGGGTTTGATTTGAACCTGCCGTCACGCCGCGGCGGGTCCCCCCCGTCCTGACTGTAACCAGCTCTCCCCTTCACAACCCATCACCCAGCTACACAAGAAAAAGGTCATCAGGCAGACTGCCGGACGGCCAAGATGCTTTGATTCTTCACAGGCTTTGGGAGCACACCTGAAGCGACACGCGGCCCCGATGGCTTACAGCGCACTAGCTGTCGCGGGCAAAAGTCAGGCGTAGCTTTAAAGCATGCAGCACAGCATGGGAGGTGCGTTACCTTGCAGAAGCACTGTCCACCTCGATATTTTATACCCTGTTATGTCGCCAGGAAGCTATCTGCCAGGTGTCAGCATCCCTTTCCTTCTTTGCAAGTCCAGGTGTCTCTACAGCGACTCTTTTATTTTGAAATAAATAGCACATGCTCGCAATGCCAGAGTTTCAGGCATTCAGAAAAAACACTGATGCTGTTTCATATTGTGCAACTCCAAAGAATACGGTGTGCTTGGAAATACCTAATGTGCATAGACTCCATTTCCTACAATTGAATCGAGTCAGTATGTAGCACCCCGCGGTGCTGCTCATTACTAGATTAGAAATTGCTGTTTTTCAAATTGGACCTACATTGTGTAAGTTACTGTCAAGCACAGGACAGTAATCTTAATAAAAGTGTTCCTCAGAACAGAAGGTATGTCATCTTAGAACAAAAATCTACTTACATCTTTGTACCTTCACACTTTCAATACTTAACTGACGAAAAAAAAAAAAAGAACTGGAACTGTGTTTAGGAGTGGGATTTCGTTATTCTGATTTACATTTTTATTCAATGGTCTAGAAGGATGGAAAGCTATTCACCAAATAAATCCCCAAACTTTTTATACTTATGTATATATGTGCCCACCATTTATCTTCATCTGCCTTTAAGTAAACAGGCTTATAAATTGATTTGTTATATTATACAAATTAACTAAGCAAGTAGCTATGCAAAGTTTGGCATCAGGTCATTTCTCAAACAACCTTTCAATAAAATACCTCTAGGTATAATTAATCTTGTAACATTATATGGACTTCCAAAACAGAGAACGGAAAGAAAAAACTAAATTGTAGTGTTTTTTTTTCTCCATATTAACTGGAATGAAAATTATATATATATATATACATACATACACATATATACAATTAAGTGCAACTACAAAAATCTGCTCAGGAATTCAATAAGAATCATATTTTTAGTGATGTTTTGTAAGTGAAGAAAGTGCTAAAAATGAGTTATCTATAGTAACACAAAAGCATAACATTAAAACAGGATACACCTGTATGATGTTACATGCCTACCAAAAAAGCAAATAAGCAAGTAAATTTACCTTGTGAAACACTCAGCTTTCATAAAATGAAAACATCATGTGGGAACAAAAAAAAGTCCTTCTTCGCATTTTTTTGAAGGAAAAAAGTATTTTCAGCAGAGATGGTGTGTATGCAGTTACTCTCTAATTGCTCCAGAGTTGTCCCTACATGAGGCAGCAGGTTTCAGTGCTCAGCTCAGATCTTAGTCACAAGTAGGTACGGCCATCCCTCCCCAGGTTAGCAAGAATTCACTGTCCATTTGAACAAGACAGTGAACTTTCAAAGAGAGGGGATGGTAAACCAGCCTATAAACTTTATTATCTTATGAATCAGTTCCTGGGAAAATTGTAATAGAGTTGTTGCAATTAGAATGTCCTATTCTAAATTTACTTCTAAATCAAGCAGTACACTTAGATTTGTATGACAGCTCACTGTTTTGCTAAGCGTGAAGTTGGGAAGAGTGCCCTGTGCAAGTCAGCCACATTCTGAAGGATGGCCGAAGCCCTCTTCCACCTCCCCACACTACTCCCTGCCTGCCAAACTCTGTCCCAGGGGATCCCAGACCCCAGGAACCATGTTTCAATGGAGGTCCATCACCACGCGACTAAATCACCTATAGAGCTGCTCTCCAGGAACAGGGTGAGTTGCAGGATAATGGAGGGCAATGGAAGCTCCTGTAGTCACTGACAGACAAGTATTCCACTTCTACCCACAGCAAGAGACATCAGCTACTGCTTCAAGGTCAATTGCTAGATAAAGACACAACAGAATTGGGTCTAGGCTGCTAAGCACCCAACAAGGACATAAATATGGCAAATTCCTCATTGCAAAGGGCAAAGGGCACAGATTTAACACCAATACCAGTTCCCTGGCAATTCTTCAGAGGTAAATGAATGATCTCATATTGTACTTATTCTGACGTGTCAATAGAATTTCAGGATTTGTTTGATGCAAAAGGTTTTTTTCTTTCTTCTTTAAACACAGGATGAAAGAATATCATCCATGTAGAACGCAATGCAACTGTTTCTGGACACAAATAGTTACAAACTGCTCAAAATTCGTGAAGTATCCCCTTTGATCTGTTATCAAGGTAAATAGAGCAATACATTAAGTAATCTAATATAATATTAAATATTATTCTTGTGCCTTTTCATTCTCATAGTTTCCTTTCCAGATAAAGAAGCATATATGAGCAGTTAACATTTTTCACTCATTATATGTCCTCATTTGAGTTGTAATTTAATTGGGCAACTTTAAGAGCCGGGTGGCTTCATTTCCAAATCTGAAGGCAGATGCTTTACCCTTTCCTTCTAACTATACAGAAAATGTTTAAAAGCTACACACATCAGGAATTTTGAGCCAGTCTTAACTGCAAGATCCATTTATTTCACTTCATTACATACTGGTTGATAGTCTTCAGTTCTCTGACAGCATAATAAGAAAACATAACAAGACCGCAGTTACATCAGCATCAGACCCCAAAAATTCAATAACCAGATCAGAAAGGCAGGAATGCCCCTATGCCATCTGCATGTCACTTCAACTGCTCCACTGTCAGTAAGCTGACCAGCTCGCTGCAATGGTTGGGTCAACATGATTGCCCTGCAGCCTTTGCAAACCTGACCTTTTTGTCGCATACAAGTCAGAGAACATTATTCTAGCAGTATGTACGGTTCCAGCAGGGCCACACACTTCAAATATAGTTCGATCCAGTTTAAAGTAGAGAACAGATATAAGAAACCAGCCAGAATAGCAGAAAATGCCGGGAAGATAAAAAACATAAAATAAAATACGGCAGACCTCTGTTTACCTTAGGAAAAACATCCTCAGTGGAGAATAAAAATTATGAAAAGAATCAATGCAATCACTGTAGGTGGCTATCTCAACTCATCTCAAATGCAAAGGGAAGGAAAGCTCACCTTAAGCTATAAAAGGCAAAGGCAATCAGGCAAGAAGGACAAATATGTTGGAACTCTAATTAAAGAACAATAAATGCATAAAATAAACTGCCAAAAGATGAAATCAAAGCAGCTACATCTATTTTTTTTTTTTTTTTTAATGAGACAAGACACTGTTCCACAGTTAATTTTGGTAACAATTTAATTACGACAACGAACACCTTTTAACATTTCTTCCTGTTTCCTTTGTAAGCAGCTTGTTAAACTAACAAAAACATATTTTTTTGTTCTTTTTCCTCTTTAAATATACTTCCATCAGTTTAATGGCAAAGAAGACTAACACGCCGTGTAAATTCTTGTCTGTTGAACTCACGTAAGGTAGCATGTGCCACTAGCACTCACTGCAACCACAATATCCAAAGTAGAGATCTATCTGCAGCCTACCACGTCTGCCTATTTAAGACAAGGAAAGGAAATCCAGTGTTTTTTGATGTCGACTGAGTAATAAAATTTTGCAGTGGTAATGGCATTCTTGTGTACTTAAATCTACCCGTTATTTTCATGAGACACCATTTTCTATACTACCTGGAATGCATCATAGTGTTTTACTATTCTGAAAAACAGTTGGTGCTTATCTACTCAAAAAAATCTAAGCAGATAAATCCAAATACCAATCAAAATTTCTATCAAGCAAAAAAGATCGTAATGTTAATTTATGTTTCCAAATTTTGCAACAGAAAAGTATATTCAAATGCTGATTTGAAAATATGTTTTTTAGGAAAGTTCTCTCCCTATAGCACTTCACAAAAACTCGAGAGTGAGATGCAATGTCTCATTTTAACTACACATTCACCATACACGTATCTCACATTACTCTTCCTGCTAAAATCAGGACCACAGCCTTGCCAAACTGTTCACCAGCATGAGGCACAAGATAAAGAAATGAACTGGCCAACTGAGCCCCAAAGACAAGGCAAATACCCACACGGACCATCTAGTACAAAGGCAGATTGAGCACTACAGAGACTGTAGCTACAACACTCAGATTGCTTACATTAAGCCACGTCAATTGTTGATGAAGCAAACCACTTTATGGTTCATAACTCTCAGGGCTCTACTTCAGGACACAGCTCTTCCCTGGATCACAGCACTGGTACCCAGTTCTTCTGTTCTTATGCTCAGCGTTGGATAAAGGTTAAAAGTGAAGATGGAGTGGTTACCCCAAAGACTAATTGCTACCAAGCACGCAGGCTCTGGAGAGTCACCGAATGCCAACACAACTCTGGTGTCATGCATCCTTTTTCCACAGCTCAGTATTAAAATTAAGACTACAGACTCATCCACCTAAACCATCACATTCCTCCACTTTCTTTTTAAAAATCTGTCTCCTCTACTTTTCTTGTTTCAACCATTGATGGGATTTCATTGTTTTTTATGGCTATCTCCTTATATAAAGCGCCTGTAGGCATTAATTTTATTTAATGTACTATATGCTTGACACTCCACATGGTGTTAATGAGTTGCCAGCTGCCTGTTGTGATACATGAAGTAACCGCACATCCAGTGTCGCCTTTACTCCGGTGCTGGTTAGTTTTTCTATTGTGACACATAAATGTCAACTGGTATGATCAGGAGTAAACAGTCATGACAGACAGGGAAAAAGGAACTGACAGTTGAAGGTGATGATATCCATTAGGTTTCTACAGCTGCCACCTCCTGGGGAGACTGCTGAAGGATGCAAAAAGTGGCACAGAGCTCCTGGCTAACATGGCTCTATCACAAAGAATATGCTTACCTTCAACATACCTGGCCTACTACCTAAACACCTGCCTTATTACCATTCAGCTAAAGTCACTTACATGCACAGAAAAGAGAAAGCCATGATGGAAGATCACAAGTGCACAAAAAGGGCAGAAACATTAGTCAATCAGCCCCTCGACTCCCCAGCAGTTGTTAAGGGAGCATATCATCGCCTTGCTCACTTAACCATGGACATAAAAGAAAAGAGCTTTGGAGAAAGACAGAGTTAAAGATTTCAGTTAAATTAAGCTGAATCTTAAGATGTCCATCAAGAGTGGTTAGAAAGATTATATCCGAGTCAATCTTTATTCACGTTTCACTCTTTGTGATAGTAGATTAAACACTTCATTTTGATACAGACAGAACTTTAAACTGATAAAAGCAGAAGTGAGAACAATAGTGTGTGCTAAATACCAGCTGGTTTTCTTGCCACAAGAGGCACCAACGGGCTTCAAGTTGTGCAATTCAACCAGAACCCAGATTTGATGTGCAAGAGGATGATTGAGGAAATTTGAGACCTCCCAGTGAGGTGTCAACCCAAAGCAGACACTGGTGCCTTTGCTCTCTCCCCCACACCTCTCCGACACATTTGTAAGGATGTCAGGGAAGAACGCAGTCCTCAGATGGCACTCGTACCTCCAGGCTGCTGTAATTGATGCCACAGCTAACACAGCTCAGCCCAGAAAATTAGAGTTGTAACTGCTTACATGAACTCCTCCTTCCACCCCCCACACCAAGAGCAATATTTTTTCTTATAAGAAGCTCAGTTAATTGCCTTTATCATACACAATACTCATACCTTAGATTTCCAACACCAATAGAGCTATTATAAATTATTTTAGCTGCACTCTTCATAGTGATTTTTATTTTTAATGTGAACTTTTATATTATAGCACCAGAGAAACAACTACTATAGTTACAAAGGCTAAGTTATCCACAACTGAGAGGGAAATACAGACAGGTGCTCAAGGTACTTGATATTTCATGTAATACTAAAATGCAGGAAAATGCAAATGTAATAGTACTTCCATCTTCCAATATATAGCAATAATAAAATATTGATTCAAGTTTCATAATTAACTTAAACATATGGGGTTCTCTTTAATTCCCTACTTCCTTTCCTTCAACCATTAAGCTTTACTTAGTTTGAACAATACAATTACGAAAAACAAAGCAGTAGATAGTTCCAGAAATGTCTCCCTATATTTATGTTTTACTAAACACACAGTATTTCACAGCATACTTGTATTTGGCTATTTTGTACATGTGGTATTTTGAATACCACAGTAGTCAGACATACAGATGCACATCTGCATCTTTAGTAAAAATAATAATAATGTTTTTTCTGTGGCTCTGATCCAGCAACTTAAGGAGTACCTCCTATAAAACTGCTAAACTAAACACACTTTAAAGGTGCCCTTAGTTTGGTATCTATCAGTACATGCACACACAAATGCAGCATGCAGGACTTTAGTATACACAACTAGCTGAAGGCAATGTCAGTAAACAAATAAACCTTTTATTCCATTGAATTAGTGCAATGCATTGTTGCCATTTTTGCCAACGAGACCATTTTAACTGTATTGATTTGTACAAGATGATGCACAGATTTGATTCTTATAAAGAGATCTAATTTTGCGTTAATTGAAAAATAATTGGATTCTTTCTATTTCAAAATATCCTTTACCTTATCAAAGTTTTAATCTCTGATGAGTTTTGCAAATCTCACAAACCTAAAAATCACTGATTTATATCTTAATACAGATATGCCGAGTACTTCAAATGAAGAATTCCGTAACAGAAGACTATGCAATCTGCAATACAAACATGAAACGAAAGTAAAAATGTTAGCATTTTCTTCCCATATATTGTAGCATATTAATTGTTGGTTTTGGTAATGCAGCTTATTAGTTTTGCATAATTTAAGTTTTAATTCATCGTTTAATTTTTAATTAAGTAGTCTCTTTCAAGATGAGCTTTCTGCTTGGTTTTTAGTTAGACGCTAAACATGCAGTGCACAAAAGCAATGGCTAGAATAGAATATTCACCTCATGATTTTTCTGTGATTTCAGACATAAAAATAACCAGGTTTTTTTTTTCCAGAGTATCAAACAGTAGAAATTGTAATATACCACATAACATTTAAACAAAGTCCACTGACGGCATCTGAAAAAAACAGCATGGCAATTCTTACACAGACAACAGGAGTCATCCACTTTTTATAGATTTTGCTGGGTGTTTTTTCCCAAGTCTTGCTATTTTGCCAGAGTAAGAACACTTGATTTCACAGGTCTAGCTCCCAACAGAACTCTACGCCATGCCACAGTTAGAGAAACAGGCTAAGCCTTGAGGAAGAGTTACATTTACTTTTGTACATTAAGAGGAAATTTAGGAACAAATACCACTTAAATCTGCAGCAAAATAAGACAGAGTAGGAATTCTAATTACGTATGAAACTAGCCTGAATGTTTTAAAATTATCTAAGAGTATTTAAAAACAAATTAAGAGAAATTCTTGCTTCCCACAGACTACCTGCAGCTGATTAGAAAACTCACTGATTTACAATGTTATAAACTACACAGAAGTTTTTAACAGTTACTGCTTTAATTAATCTTTATTGAAATAAGAAAAAATACTTTTTTTTGGTTTTTTTAGAACATATCTGTTGATTCCACTGATTACTGTGAGTGCCCCTAGAATATAACAGGCACATAACAGTTTGCTTTCAAGGTGAATGGCAGGCAGCATCAACACACCTGAGAGACATAATGACAAATAACTAAACTAACCTACTCTGTATGGTTTCTGCGCGCAGGAACATAAACACAAAAATGTCAGTGCAGCCATTGCAACAATTTTCTTCACAGATTACTTCAATATCCTGAAAAACAAAAAATGTGATCTTGGTTTACATACAGGTTTTTCTACTAGAACTATTTCAGTTACCTCTAAGACCTCTAATGATGCCTTATGAAGAGCAGCTGAGGGAGCTGGGATTGTTCAGTCTGAAGAAGAGGAGGCTCAGGGGAGACCTTATTGCTCTCTATAACTGCCTGAAGGGAGGTTGTAGTGAGCTGGGAGTTGCCCTCTTCTCTCATATAGTGATAGAACTAGAGGGAATGGCCTCAAGTTGCACCAGCGGAGATTCAGGTTGGACATTAGGAAGTACTACTCTTCTGAAAGAGCAGTCAGGGGCTGGAATGGGCTGCCCAGGGAGATGGTGGAGTCACCGACCCTGGGGATGCTCAAGGAATGTTTGGACACTGTGTTGAGGGACATGGTTTAGAGAGATCTATAGGTGATAGGTGGGATGGTTGGACTGATTGCTCTTGTACGTCTTTTCCAACCTTGGTGATTCTGATTCTAAATTGGTTTTTGCTCCAAATTGTAAGATTCTCAGTATCCAGAAAGCGTCCCTAGATAGAGAATTACCACCCAGCTGAGCCACCCAGCTGAGCCAGGTACCTAAGAAGACAGCAATGTCCCTCCTAAATGCAAGGAAAGCAGCTGGCTATGCCTGTGTCCCACAATTCCTGGGCCTCATGGTTGAGGGAAAGTTGAAAGATCCTCACACTTAAAGTCTCTAAAACCTGAAGATTATCACAGAATCACAGAATGGTCCGGAGTGGAAGGGACCTCAAGGATCATGAATCTCCAGCCCCGACTGTGTTCACCAGCTCAACAAACCATAGCAAAATTCAGTTTAAGAAAAGAAGGATCCCATTCAGGATGCACAATGGAAGCTCCGGTTCCTTCATTTCCCAGTCAGAAATTTACTTCTGACGGTGTTCCTGAGGGCAAGAACTCTCAAAAGGACCTGCTGCCAGGCCTGTGTTCCAATTGCACAGGGACATGAAAGCCCTGGAGGCTGCAAACTCTAAAAAAATACCTGCGAGAAAGCTCCCAAGAATTCCCAGAAAATTTATGAGCCAGGAAGGTGGGAAACAGCAAAAGTCTGCACTTCCTTAGAATGCTTCCTTTTGGGTAAATCCACAGTCTTTAAAGAAAACATAATTTTATTATTTAAAAAATAAACAAAACATTTTATGTTTTAAAAACAGCTTGTCATTCACTGGATTTCATAAGGAAAGGAGAAGTTACCAAACCTTGCTTGGGGATCTCCGTGTAGAAGCCGGCCTTCCTTAGTGATGGAGTTACTGTATGGGGACTGGGCTGTAGCCTGATACTTTAAAAATGACTATAGGAATCAGTTTCATCATCTAAAAAAATAAAAAATAGAAAGCAGCACACAGTGGTTGACCCTGAGGTGTGCAATAAAGGTGTGTCATGGGAGATACACACACAGAAGGACCACACACAACTTCAGAGCAAACATACTGCGTGCTTGCTCTGGTACAACAGCAAGAAGCAGAAGTCTTGGTTTTCCAGATCTGTGCACTGCTATATTAGTCTGTTTTTCAACTACAGAAACAGACGTGGCAGAGAAAGAAACTACATAAACAGTAATATGCAGCTCAGTCACACAGGTTCTTCTGTTTTTCAGCTATTTGTTGTTTCAGGTTTCTTTTTTGATGTTTGTTTTTAATTTAAAGTGGCTAAACTACAAACACCATAGTCAGACAAACAACCCGATGTTTGAGACTATCCGTTCTCTCTGCTTAGGTGGTTTCTGACTTTAACCAAGTATTTCAGAGAAGTTATGAAGGGCTAATGACACTTTTGAAGATATCTGTATCATTTCAAATCACATTTGTGTGCAAGTGTGAGGACATAGGCTGTAGCAATCCAAATGGAAACCTCAAAAATACATTTTAAAGTTGAAAACATCAACTAGCAATGGACAAGAAAGGTTAAGACCTAGTGGAATCACTTCACTCACAACTGGGTAAACTGTCTGATGGGAAAATCTGACTAGACCAGCATTCATCACAGGAAATGGATACCTACTAAGACTGTAACAACAGCTCTATTCTCTAGAGAGAAAAACATGAACCACTGCATCAGTGAACTCTCTTGTGGTTCCCCATCAGAGTACAAGCACTACAAAAAGAAAGAATAAAAGAAAGCATTAAAAACTTACTCAGTATTTCAGAATAAAAGGTCTTCTCGAGATGCAGCAAGATAGCACATCTCTACATGTTCAAAACCTGAATAACTGGGTCACTTTGCCTGTGTAACCTATTTCACTGTCATATTCACATAAACAAACAATTATTCTTAATAATCACTCATGCTGCTTGACTTAACAGCAGTGTATTTCAGCAATATAGAAGAGCCGTAACAAAAATTTATCATCTGGCCTTCAGATGCATACAGAAGTCTTGGAGAGAACAAAGATGAAAGAGAGCTTTCCCAATACACGCACACACACCTCACTGACCTGAAGGCCAGGCAAGAAGGGCTGAAGCGAGTCCTGGTTACCCACCCACATGTAGTGGCAGTCCTGTCAATAGAAGATGCACCACAGAGCTCTACAGCACTGCTGGGGACTCACACATCGGAGGTGGTGACAAGGAGCTGAGAGATGAGCAAGGTGAGGCATTTATGGAAGACAGTTGCATCTTTTATTACTCATTACTGATCACCCTTTTTGAGTTAAACTTGCACTAGCATTGAGGAATATCACTGCTTATTCCCCAGTCCACATTGCCACATCTACATAAAATATGCAGCTCTAACAAAAACATCATGTTTAAGCCTTGCACTGCAGTTTGCCTGGATGTGCTGATAACCCACAAAGCGTGATAAGAGCCACCAAACCAAACCCTAAAGAAAACCACAATTCAATGAACAGCAGTGTTAGCAAATTCTGGCTTCTCATAGTTCTATGCCTGATGAGTGATTCAACGTTCAGCTGAAGCTTTCGCTGCATACAGCATTCCCTTGGCTGTGAGGACTAACAAACACAAGCAATGTGCATGTATATACTGGATCCTTTCTCTCCATCAGGGTACACATCAAAGTTTTTTGTTGTTTTTTTTTTTTTTTCCTCCCGACACACCTATCTCCACAAAACTTTCAGGAACAGAGGCCATAACCTGAAGTACTATAATAAGGTGTAAATCACACCTCAAAGACAGATCGATCAAAGTAGGTGAAGGTAGTAGGCTGTTCATCTCTCAAGGATTTAAGACATTACCTTTGAATGAAAAAAATAAGCATTTTAAAATTTCGTCTTCCTTTCACCCGAGGCCCTAGCAAACAGTATAAATTTTGAGCAGCCATATCTATTTTTCAGTGGCTAAACTGGCAAATGTTTCTGGGCATTACCATATTTCACAAATCACACGGGGTTTTCCGTTGTAGATTTTGGGCCCAGTGAGATTCAGAAAGCACAAAAGGGCACATAAGATGCTATACATTCTGTACCCAGTAAACCCTGATCTGCGATTGATTTATACAGTGTGCTAAGTCTTTATTTCTTTTCCTTTAGCTTGGCAACATAATTTCACTTTGATGGTCAGCCTTTCAATTAATCAAAGTGGACACAGCACTTGCAGCTTCTTTTGAAGTCAGAAAGAATTGTGTGCTCAGGACCTCTTAAAATGAGACCACTTATTTAGGTACTTAAAGATGGCTGTCAACACCGAACTCCAGTCTCCTAAGTTTGAAATTGCTGACTTCAGTAATTTGCCCAAGGAAAGTGAACCTGGGGCACAGAGAGACTTCACGTAATCCTACCTCTTCTGACCAAAAAGTCCTTGGCTTTTACTTAGATGTGCAGACAAATCTCTTTCGCGGCTGGTTTGCCGGCACTGAAACGCATTCAAGTACGGAACAGAAGATACGCTGTTTTGGTCAAACTGTTTTCCAAGGGGATCTTAAGAACAACTGCAATTATGTGCTAATGGAACCCAGACATGGATTTACAGAAATTAGAAGAGTACAGCAAACTTGCAAGGCATTTTTCTGTGTCTGAATGCCCAGATGAATTGCATCCAGGTCTGCTGAACACTGGCTATATCACACTTAATTTCAACACCCAGAGGCAGACAGACAGCCTGATGCATGAAGCATTGACTGACAACCAGCTTACAAGCAAGCAGCACTTGTGGTATAAAGTATTATGCACTTACAAAGACTCCCCTCACAAACTAAGAAGTGCTGGGGCATTCATAAAAGAGTAGAGAGTCAATGGCTGGGTGGAGCTGATCTATTTCCCAGTGCAACAATATCACTTCTTTTTTCCTTCAGTTATGTGTCAAGTATCTTGTCTGCACTGACACGCACCTGTAGCTAGCGCAGGTGACAGGAGATGATGTGCTACATGAAGGAAGCCACTGCAGTTCAGTGCAGGGCCCGTAGCAGCCTGGTACCCAGCAAAGCCAAGAGCACCAGGCTACAGCTGCCCTTGTTAGATGAGAGCCAGTAGCAGCACTCCTGAGCAAATGCTCTGCTTTGCTCTACAGACTTCTCATGAGACATATACCAACTACAAAGTTGAGAGAGGAAATTCAGTGCTAGGAACAGTGTCACTGCTTTTACTTTGCAGCTTGTAAGAGATCACAGAAACTGTAAGCACTTTCTATTTAGAAAATGCATCTTGCTACTTTGCTCGTGACACAACACCTTACACTTAGCATACTGGGTAAAATATTTGCTTTGTAAAGGTTCTATTGTATACTGAGTTCAAGTACTCTTTTCTCCTTTAGAGACAAATGTAGTTTAATATATATCCAGTATTTAGTTGCCTGCAAGCAAACATTACTATCCATCTACTGCTATTCTCCTTTCTTTCAGTAAAGTGCTTTGCCTAATATTTAATATCACATATTCCTTCACAGCAATATTGCTTAACACTACTACTGTATCCACTTCTAGATCACATTCTTAGGCCTTTTATCTCTGCATGAACAGTACAAAGTTAAAACTCCTAGCAACTAAAATAAAAAAAAAAAAAAAAGGAGGGGAGAAACTTAAGAAATAAATTACAGCACTTGCCCACTCCAAAATAAAACCTGAAAGATACTGCGCTTCAGCATCATGGGTAGAGTTAGCAAAAGCTATCTGTACCTATGTGATGTATGGGAACTCCACTGCTTTAAAATCTCTGGATCTGGAGGCAGAGATCTGAAGCAAACCTCTAAATCTTTTAAGTTCCTCCATTACTACCAACTGCACAACTGGACAGACTGGAAAAAAAAAAAATCAGGCAGGATGTTGTTTCTCCTTTTTTTCCTGCAAGATATCATTAAATTCTCCTAAAAGTCAATTTTCCTCAACAAGGGTGAGTAAACACCCTTACACCGTGAGGTGTAATACTGTTAACATTCCAATTGCTTTTTTAAATACACTGATACTTAGTTTTTTCTCAAGAAATCATGCTTCACTTTTTTTTTTTTTGTAATTATTTTTCAAAGTTTAGATCACATGACTAAGAACACGGGATGTATTAAAACATTACATTTCATACATACTGAGTTATATGGTTAATAATCCTCAGCCTGTCTCTCTTAAGTCTCAACTTCAACAATTGCAAAAACTTACAGTCAGACTTCACAATAAAGCAGGATTCACAGGCTATTACTGGTCCACAGCTGAGGTTCAAACAGTTTAATTACACTATTCACTGCACCACCATCAAGAAATGCTCCTCACATCACCAAATTAAACAGAGATTATTTTGAGCGACTCCACTCCTTTTTTTATAAATCTGCTGCACTTAGTGAGTTTTACTAAGTGCTCTAAAAGAAACATAAGAACTTATTTTTAGACCAAATAGCATGATGAAGGACAGAACAAAGCTCTGGATGTTGGATCTGTTGCTAGTCACATAAATAAACACCCAAATAAAATCTGATGCTTAACCTCAGGAAACAATATAGATAGTTAAGAGTCCCTTATTACCATTTATGAATTTGTCTTAAATTACTATGCATTGTTTTCTTCTGTTTTTATCAATACCATGTATGAACATACATAAACCTGTGAACTACTCAGGAATACATATAACATTAGCCAGTATTCTGATTTCAAATACTGTTCACCTACCTACTATGACATAAACATCTGTGAGGCAAGTTGCATTTGGAAGCAACTCAAAGAAAAGAATACTACACAAAGTTAAAATGTAACCAATAATATAGTGCAAAACCAAATAACAAAAGACCTGTATCGATCAAGCATGCAGCTTGCTTTAGTTCTTAATGCAATCAAGAAAACCTTGCCCCTCCCTCCACACCTCTTGTTACCAGGTCAACAGAAAGAAAAGGTCAAACAGCTGTGGCAAAGGCAAGGCAAAGAAAATTAAGGGTATTCTTACACACCTTAATGTGGAACAGGTGAGAGTGTCCATGGGCATTGATCAAGATACTTAGATGCAAGCAACCTGTGGAAATATTTGCATAACCTACTCAGCTCTGTGAACTCCGTCATGATTTTTGTGGTATGTAAGTGAATAACTCACATATACAGATTTACAAACAAATAGTTTACTAGAAATCAGCCACTCAAGTCCATAAGGCACATTTAATCAGGAACAGACGGGCAGTTCCTTTCACCCAGCATCTGTGCCTCCAGCTTCAACATTTGTGCAGTCTAGCAAAATTCCTGAACAAACACAGCTTTCAGTCAATCAATCTAGCCATGTCAAAGGAAAATAACCTATTTACTCAGTGTTATTTGCACCACAACTAACCACTCAGAGTCAGCTGTTATCTGAGTGCCTTAAGTACAGTTAAAAGTACTGCTAACTGTATTTTTTGCTTTTAAACAAAACGAACAAGAAAAAACCTACAGGGGATTATGTTAAAAACTATCTTAAGAATGGGAATGCAAGGAAATCCAAAGATAGTGTTTCAAATCATGAACCAACCAAGGCACACTTCTTATATGCACCTTCAAATAATATGAAGAACACATGTAATCTTATACATCATATTACATTAACATCACATTAACTTGAATTTTAAAGAGGAAAAGATTTAAAGATTTTTGATACGGTTTCAAATTAAATGCCAACAACTTAGGTTTTTGACAATAGTAATTATTTCTGTCTCATCTCACGGCTTGCTATGCCTTTCCCCTCACCTCCCCAGTCCAAATGTACGCATCTCCTTGGCAGCATGCAGCTTGCCTGCAAGGAGCTGACCTCAGAATAAGATCACACAGCCAGCAACGGGTGTCCCGCAGGAATTCTCTGGGACCTTTGATTTCTACCTCTTCGGTTTTCTGTTGTTGCCTCTCCCGTCAATACCACCCCCCTACTCCAAAAGTAGCAACCATACTTCCTCTCAACTCTTCTCGTAAGCCTAATCAGATGAACTCAAAAGGCAACTGATCTCCACTCCTCTCAAAGGTTTCAGACCTGAGAAAGCATTAGAACTGACTCAAACCTATGTGTCTTTCCCAACAGTATCAGCGAGCATACTAAAACGTGCTATCCTAGTATATGAGTTTTGCACACTGTACTTCTCCTCTACTAATGGTGCTTCAGTTTCTTCTCTGCTCCATAGCAGCCACTCACCAAGGAGTGCTGAGAGGAGCTCCACTGCAGAGAGGTACCCAAACGTTTGGGTTAAACGTTCTCAGGCATGAAACAAAGAAGGTGGAAAATAAGAAAAAACAAAATGGAATGAAAATCTATTTTACAAGGCTCAGCCTTCTGTATAAAGAAAAATCCATGCCAGGAGACAAAAAACCTAGGACACAAGTTCCTCTGGTATCAGTACTAACAGGCAATTGCTCACCTTTTTATGGAGAACAATGACCTTTTTTGATATAACGGTGACCCAGCTTAGAAGAGTAAATGGGAAAATGTATGAAGAAAATGTAAGGCTTTATTATTCCATGCAATCAAAATGTAGAAATTTAAATGATCTAAAAAAGCACCTCTTTATGAAAGAGTTGATCAAAGTATGGGTCAGTCCTATTATCCTTTTAAATTAATAAAAAAATCCTGATCTTTTAAAATTCAGAAGAATAATGTCTATTTAAAATATTCTGTAATTACTGCAAAAGTATTAATTAACAGTTCATGGATGCGTAAGTAGTGAGATAAAGGAATAAGCCATCTACTCACTATAAATATAAGCTTAAAAATCATTTTATAGCATTTTTGTAGCTGTGTGATGTTAGGCAGGTCATAACACTACTACTTTCTTCTGAAAACCTAATAATTATTAACCTTTTTAATTTTTAAGCTGAATATTGACTTTGCAATAAATTGGAGTAAGTTCAATCTTATAGTCAATTCCAAACATGAAAGAGTATCTCTTCCAGCCACGCTGACCATTAGTGCTAATTTACAGATATTTTCTTAGACTTGACTTAAAAAGAAATCTGAATCACCTTACAGCAAACGACTTTAAGTAATACTACAGTAATTCATACAGAGAGCACAGAATCACAGATACAGAAAATCACTATTTTCTCTAACAAACTATGAGAGGATATTAAAAGTTATTCCAAATTATATGGGGAAAGAAAAAAACCACATTAAAATACACAACAAAGTCTCCCTTCTTCAGTAAGACCCACAAGGTAGAGAGGAAATAATGGCATGCAATTCTGCTAAATTTAGCCCCTCAGAAAATGTGTTGTGCTTCCATACTGTAAGGTTCTGTTAATTTTTCTTTGTCATTATTTGTTTTATGTTTTTAAATACAGAAGCTTTGTAGTTAGACTTGTCTGTTTTGTATGCCAGATGAGCCCTTCAGCTCACTCAGAAACATTCTTCTTCTGACCAAAGGAGTTGGAATCCAACCTCAGACTGTTGTGAAACACATGCTGCTACATTTCCACGTGTAGGAAATCACAAGAATCATATACAATAAATTTGTAAGATACACATTAACTTCCAACTAAGGAAACAGTACTGGATTATTTCCTACATTTCTCATGTGTATATCTGATGATAGAAGCCTACTCCAAGCAAATTCTGAAGCATCGTCAAAAAAATTGTTGTGGGATATCCTTTTTGGTATACAGTTATCACTAACATGGTCCAAAAGATCATTTGTGTCATGTAATGTCACATATGTGTTTAGCAAACTGATAGGATGGTGTCTTATGTTCTGTGATAAGATCAAAAAAAAAAAAAAAAAGGGAAAAAATATAACAAATAAGAGTAAATAGCTTCCCATGCCACTCTTTCTGATTTTTCTCAGATTTTTTCTAATTAAAAGATAAAACTTATTGTGGAAATCCATCACAAGCAAAAATACAGTTCATTATAGAGACTGAGCAATTTTTCTTTCCACTTTACTTTTAATAAGCTTCATCAGGAAATACTTCAAAACAGCAAATAAGCAAATTCATTTAGGTCTGTAATAAAGGCATTACTGAAGAAGGAGAAACCAGCTGGGGTCCCTCCACCCAACAAGCTCTCCAAAGTTATCAGAAAATAGTGCTAATCTCCAAGTGCCCAAACTCATATTACGCATCATCCAATTTCTACTGCTCTAGATCTTGGTCTTAGCCAGTTATTGAGGTATTTCAATCCCCCAGCATACCAACAGTGTCTCCCAAAACCATGTCATCAGAAGGTTTTCAGAAGTACAACTTTGTTTTTAAAGTGTGTGCAGTAAGGTCAAAAATGAAAATAATTAATAAGATCTATCCTAGGTATAATCTTCACAGTAATCACCTGCCAGACCTCTCATTACTCGCTTTAGTACCTTCAGCCAAGTCTACGAGTCTGATTTTTATCAATTTTCACTACAGCCTTGCACTTCTTGATCACTAAAAAGGACAGCTTTTCCCACTGATCAATTGCTCTATGTTCACATCTAAAATTCATTTTAAGGTGGTTACTCATTCTCTTAGGTTTACAGGTCTTTCCTTCTATGGCTTTTAATCTCATGAGCCAGATGCTTAGGCTGTGCTCTGCAGGCTCTGGTTAACCTTCAAAAAGAACACACGCTTCTTCGCATGAAGATTTCCTTTCCACAGCAGCTGTTGGCAAGAAGCCCACAACAACAACAAAAAAGATGTGGAAAAATCCTTCTAGTCATAACAGCTCCAAAATAATTTTAAGAATATCGCTAATCTTAAGAAAATATATTGAGCTCTTTCAAAGAGAGGAAAAAAAAAAAAAAAAAGAATAGAAATGTACATAATAAGAACACATTACACAAGAAAATGATTGTATCCTATCATCAAAAGATATCGTTTTTAAATGGGCTATCCAAATTTAAAACTAATTGTAACTCAAATGTGCATGTGGTCTCTGGCTGAATTTAAAACTGGTATCAGAAAGCAGAACCACAGAGTTGTAGGGGTTGGAAGGGATGTTTAGAGATCATTGAGTCCAATCCCCCTGCCAAAGCAGCTCCCTAGCCCAGGTTGCACAGGTAGGCATCCAGGCGGTTCTTGAACGTCTCCAGAGAAGGAGACTCCACCACCTCTCTGTGCAGCCTGTGCCACTGCTCCGTCACTGCACTGTGAAGAAGTTCCTATGCACATCTGTGCAGAACTTCCTATGC
>VXAB01010471.1:517235-525928 GCA_013399175.1 Odontophorus gujanensis | reverse complement strand
AAAAAAAAAAGGAAAAAAGAATTAACAGTTAATTTGGTAGTTGTGTTGTAAACCTACTTTAAAAACAAACAAAAAAAACCCACCTTGACCTTACTAACTCTTGGTAAGATAAGAGTTGACTTCAGAATTAAGGTGACAGTGTAAGTTAAAAAGTTTTTTTTTCTGTCACTGCTTCTTTGTTCTTTCCTTCTCTGTAGACAGTCCTGTCATGTCTGTTTCTCTTTCCACAAAATAACCTGTCCTTGCTTCCCAGTGTCCCAGAGGATATTCTAACTCTAAATCATATTTCTCACCTCCCTCATCAGCTCCACGAGAGGCAGGCTGTAATGTGTGCCACATCCAGACCAACATTTCACAGAACAACCAGCTACCTATGTGTTGCAATAGCCAAAACTCAACAGTAGAAGGGAAAGAAGAGCAGAATTATCTTATCATAGTCCAGCTGACATAAAGTATAAGTCCACTTTTGATACACTGGGTCAAAAGGCTTTTGAAAAAAGGATGTGTAATTACAAATAAATAATTCCAAATATACACACACTAATCTCTGCAAGGTAATGAACCAATCTATAAACTATGAGATCAGACTCTACAAAATACAAAACCCACCATGTTGATAACTCCTATACAACACAGGTCCAAAAACTGACTTCCTGTGTAAATATTTGCACTATTTCAGTGTGGACATGCAATTATTAAATATTAAGTAAATAGTTATGGATCATATGTGAAAGCAAAGTGCAGCAACATTTAAATTAAGATCGAAACAAGAAACAGCCCCTTGGTGTTTTTGTTTCGTTTTGTTTTTCTTAGGTTATGATGGATAATAAATACATAAGAACTTTCCAAGGCCTCAGAACAGATTGGATCTGCTTCTTTATGTCTCCTTTTGTAATCTTGTCGCAAAAGCAAGTTATCAAAAGATACAAACTGCAATTTGGTAGCAAAAAGAAACACGACACCTCCCTCTCATCCTTGAAGACTTTTTTTTCCAAAGAATGGAAAGACAAATTTGACGAGTTGCACTAAAACGTTCAAATCAATAATTTTATGACTCAAGTCACCCTCGACACCGAGAACTCATACTAATCCAGCAGATCAGATTCACCAAGTCACAAAATTACGGCACTTTAAAAATTTCTAGGAAGCCAAAAAACTATCCTTGATAGTTTCTGTATACACAAAGAAGGTTCCTGAGATTTGAAGTAGATGGTAACCTTTAGACCTCAGTAGGGATGAGACCGCCTTATCCAAACAGACTGTATGGTCATTTCATAATCAAGTCCCACATTCACAACTGCCCCAGACAAGGTTCCTTTGTGGCAACCCACCTTTACCTACACCCATCTACCAAGTCAAGGAATTCCATGCACAATATCACTACAGAGCTGGGATCACAGACACAGAGAATAGCAGCGCCTTAAGCCTGGACTATAACTGGAATTTGGAGCATGAACTGTTTTTCCCCAGTGTATTTCCTGAACTGACAAAATCCAATAATTCATGCCACTTTATAATATCATCACTACGCACAGAATTAATGAATTGCCCTCACAAACACAACTGTGGAGAAATTCTGACTGTAATAACAACAACAAATAATAATAATTTAGTATACTTAACCATTTCCATAAAAGTTTTTTATTTATTTTGAGAAACAAGCAAAAACCTTAAATTCGGGTAAGCCAGTAAAGTCAACTTTAACTAATGGAACTTGATTTTAGCTTTCTTCATCAAGTAAAAATTCAAACCCTACAATGAACTGGTAAAGCATCAGCACATTTAGAACCTTCTTACTTACCTCTCTACCTTTTTTTCATAAACTAAGAGTGATGAATTTCATGGGAAAAAAAAAAAAAAACAATATTTTTTTACAAAGTACAATGCAGTCTAAGAATAGGTCCCTGTATAAATTGAACACAGTAGTCACATATTTTGTCGGTAGATTAAGGATAAAACTGCAAGCTTCATGCTGTGCCAGATGAAAAGGAACTGTTTGAGTGCTTTAGAACATGCATATTTAGTAGGCTATCCAAATTATTTATAAAATTTGGGGAAAAAAAATTACTATTTAGGGAAAATAATATCATTCAGTGAATAAAGAACCAGAGTAACAATACAGAAACTCAAGTTCTATTCTCAGACTCTGATAGATAAAGCAAATCACTTTTGCCTGTACAGTCTCCGTATCTACACAATGGAAGTAGAATTTACTCATTTTGTAAAATGTTTCAGAATCTGTATCTGAAACATTTTACATAGGATCTGAGGGTACTTAGAAATACATCCTTCCCACCACACAGATTTCCTGAACTGTTGCAAGAACTCAAAATCTCTACCATATGTTGAACAGCATGGTGTATTTACCATATTCTGTACATACGAGCAACAAACACACATTCAGCTCCAGCCCATCGCACTTAGACAATCCCAAGGAAATAAGTGGCTGAGTTGAATAAGCATGCAAAACCACAAAAGATTCCCCTGAAATCAGATAGCTATAGTTCACACAAAGCAAACTAAGTTTTTACTACCTTCAGCCATTCTTTAGACATTCATAGACACCCCAGTCACTGGAGACTGAAGCAGAGCACTATGAAAGGGCTAAGTACTATGGAAAAAGCCTGTAAAATCTACAAAACAAAACGGACATTTACTTTAGTATCAGAACATAAATAAGTAGTAATGTTTTAATAAATGATGCAAGTATAGGGAGCCTCAGCAAGCAGTGCAGCAGTCCCGTGTAATACCAGTAGCGAGGTCTTCAGAGAGACATGTCTACATGTTCTTATAGCACTGTGAAATGCAATTCACAATCTCTTTTGACAGCCTCAATTTAGACATATCCACCTTTACAGCTGGGACTATATGCTACAAATAACTGTCACAACTTATTGAAGAGCTTAGTTACTTCTAGATAACTAAGAGGTTTCTTCCTTTCAAGCACGTACGAAGAGACCTCCTAAGAGAAACATAGGAGATATGCAAAAGAAACAAAGAACAAAGGTTTGCTGTAAAAATGAAGCTCACTGCTAACTTTCCTGAAAGAGAGACACTACCTTTTAATGAATTTTACAATGGAAAGCTTCACTAAGAACTTACTACTCACCAACATTTGTATCATTATTAATGAAGAAATTAATAAGGAGTTATCATTTAATGAAGAAATTAAAAATGCTACGCAGCCACAGCCTCAGTGAGACCCAGTAATTAAGTACTAATATTATCCTTGAAATCTGAACTGGTGTTTCAAGAAAGAATAAATATAAACTGACCAAACCTATCATATTTGCAAGGAACAAAGGAATACTGTTATGAATGATCTACAAAGCAGGTGAAAAGTTTTTATCTAATACTCCTGAAAAATTATGTATTAAAAAACATACAGAAATATTAACTATAAATCCCGAAGTTATTTCCACGTTCTTTCATTTCTTCTCTGGAACTGTCCCCCTAGTGTAAGTCCAAGGTAGCTACGATATCACTGTAGAATCTATAGATTTTTGTCACTGGTATCTGTAGAAGCAGAGAGAAGACATCAAGCACTCTTGCGCAGTAGGACATTCCTCATCACTCTCTTATTTTTTTCTCCCATTAAGCCATTCTCCACGGGGTTCTTCATCTGCTTCACAGTTTGTAAAGAATAACTTTCCCCTCTTACCAGTTGCCAGTTGTTTCTCATTCACATGGACAGATGCAGCTGTTGTTCATTTCTCACTACAAATCATGTCGGAACAGTTGGACTTACCCCAGTCAGGTTAGGAAGGAGAGACATATGGAAGGAAAACAGTTTGTCTACCAAGTATTACCAAGGAGTCTAGATAATGCCTTCTTAAGAGAAACACTGTAAAGCATGTAAAACTACAACATGAGGAGCACAGTGGAGAGACGAAAACAGGAATGGACTTGCTCTCCTATCCTTCAAGGGACAGATGGTGAACTCAGTAACAGCCTCACCAATAGCAGGCTTAGCTAGAACGTAAGTAAGTTGACAAACAGGAACCTAAGAAATAACTGCATCTATGCTGGGAGCAAGTGCTCATGCAATCCGCTCACTTGCACACCTCTGAGAAAAGCTCAGCTCTGCCCTCTCTTCTTAAAACTAAGCTCAACTAGTTCCCTCAGATTCTCCTTGCCCACCTCCCATGGAGCAAGGGATCAGTATGGCGGCCTTCTGCTGGACTCCACTCCAACTTGCTGAAGTCTTCCATGGACTGAGGATACCAAAACCAGACACAGTATTCCAGTTGTGATCTCAAATGCCAAATAGAGGGGAAGAATCACCTTCCTCAACTTGCTGGTTACATTTCTGGCGATACAGTCCAGCATGCAGGTGGTCTGCCTTATTCCAAGGACACACTGCTGATTCACAACTGACTTGTTGTCAGCCAGAATCAGGCTTTCTTCTGCAAAGCTGCGTTCTAGCAAGTCAAATGTCCAGCCTGTCCTTGGACATGGGGTAACACCATCCCAAACACAGGACTTTTCATTAGTCTTTCTTTGAACTCCATGAGGCTCCTGTCAGTTCACCTACCTATCCTGCCCAGGTCCCACGGAACAACAGTCCTGCCCTTCAGTGTACTGACCACTGACAGCAAGATGCTATCACCTGCTAAATTCAAAATGAAAATGAGAAATCTAATAAGCACTGTAATCTAGAATGGCCATCTCCATGTTGCTCCAGTGTAACACACATACAGGAACAAGAGTGCCAGAGAACTGTCTACTGATTGATGGTGGTTTTAGAGATTAAGAGACTACCAGACTCAAGCATCTGCAGTACCCCTGTCAGAAACCTTACTGTCCATATAACAAACGTGTCAGAAGGACTGACTTCACAGCGCTACATATTCACTTAAACTGAAGTCAGAGGTGGTTTAAGTTAATATGACGGATTGTAAACAACTGCAGTTCAGAAGCTGGCGTAAGTTTGCTTCTACCAACTTACTGACGGGGGCTGGAAATCTCTTAAAAATTGCCAGAGCTCATCTGTCAATACCTCAAGAAAAAAAAAAAAATTGCCAACAAGCTGTTCCTGCAAGAAACATCTTTCAAAGTGAACATCCTTCTGACAAAATGCATGGCTGTTAAAGTTCAACAGATTTTGTAACAATTTCTTGCAGATTTTAACCACCTTTGACTGCCTTTGACTTTTGATTCACTTCAGTAAGTGAACAGAAAGATATTTTTGCTCTTAATAGGAACTGAAATTAATCTGAATCCTGAATTTCTCCTTCAGAGCATGATATGGCCTTAAGAACAAGTGGATAGCTTTAAAGATGTTATGCTTCTGAGAACTCTATTCATACTAAGACAAGACTAACATCAGTGAGCTACACAAAATAGATTTTAATGCCAAATCAATCTCACCAAGAGTGATGCAAAGAGACTTGCATGACCAATGCATTTTCTTTGGAATTATTCCAACAGAGGAAACAAGAAGAAAGTGAAAAAGCAAATTGCTGCCTACAAGGTTTTTCCAGCATATCCTATGAACCATTTCACTTTCTTTATATAGAAACCAATCCACACTGCCGCACCGTGACAGGTGACAGTCAACTGGAATAGCAAAGAAGGGCATGTTTAGCTATCAAGCTTAGTGGCTTGAGATTCACTTAAGAAAAACCTTCAAACCTCCAATCAATACTGCTTGCAAATTGCCTGTTTGATTGACAAGGAGAGAGGAAAGGCAAGGGAGGACAGCCCATGGCCTGAAGTTCCCTAGAGAGGGGAACAACAGCTTAGTTACACATCAGCAACCAGTGGGAGGAGAGGAAAAGTGATGACTCTGGTATCCAGGTTGCCTGCCTTAGGCAAGAGCTCTCCCTATGTTGGAAGGCTGATCTGTCCAGGATCCCCATGGCCAATGTCAAGAACCTGATTCTCTAACCAAGCCTCTGCATGCGTCTAAAACAAGCTCTTGTTCTATGCCACCACTGGGAGGGATCCACGTCTCCACTGACTTCCTAGGATGCCTTTAATGCCTAAATTAAACTGTTTAGTTAGAAGCCTAAAAATAACAGTCATTAATACGTTTTCCTTTGCTGCTTCAGCAGAAAACAGTATCTTGGGCACAGCAACATGGGGGAGAAAAAATTAAAAAAACCCAATCGTTTGGCAGAGAGATGCAGAAGATCTTCCCAGCAATACGTCCAATAAACGACAGGATCCCCGGTGTCTGATACATCATTCAAAAACAAAATCTCTGAATGTGCTCAGAGCCAAACCAGCAGTCTTTCCAAGTTAGAGTAGAGGTGAGTCATCAGAAGGCTGATATTCCCCCTGCCCACATTCTACATGCACCTACTTCCCTTTCATATTTTTCTGGCTAAACATCCTCTGTTCCCTGTTCTATTCCTACAGAGCACAAACACTTCAGGCAAGGCTATCAGCATCCCCTAACAGGTAGATATCTCTGCATCTGGAAGACTGTAGTTTTGTATTTCTGACAAGGAATAATATCTGAACTTAGGTGGCAATTAAACTGTCTGAGCAATGCTAAGAACAGATACATTATCTTTTAATATCAGAAATGAAGTACTATTAAGGAACGCAAAGCAGCTCTCTACACAGGAAACATACAAAATGGATCCTTCTCTTGCTGCTGGGAACTCAATAGATACTCATATGTTTGATCCAGTATTTGACATCATACTATTGTTCCTACTGACTACTGCCAGCTTTTCTACACAATCACTCTTATCTAAATTCATGTATCTCATACAACTTTATATGTCTACCGAAGAGAGTTTTTTTCCTATAAGCTACTTATTATCTAACGATTCATGGTAAAATGTATTGAACGCTACTCTGAGCTTCAAAGTCTGAGGGAAAAAATAAAAATAAAAATCAAGAGACAGACATCTGAACCACATAGATCACTGTGATAATCCATAAGGGAAAAAAAATAAAAAAAAGAAGTACTATTATAAGAATAAAGGAAAACTGTATAAAAAACATCTTAAGAATCCACCAAGTTAAAAGGTTATATTTTATATTCTGTGTATGTTATATTTTCATGGCTAATGAACACAAAGCATTTAAGTTAGAAATTCAAAAAGCTGCACAAGAAATAAGAATATACTCGAGAGGAAAATACGCTAAAAATATTTAATTCTTCAAAATATCCAGCGCTGTCAGAAAAACAGACTGAAGCTAGAAATGCTAGCTCTGTAACAGATGCTCAGACAAATAATTTCAGCATCCAATATTATGCTGTTTGTATATTTCTATGTTGCTAATTTAATTCTCAACTGTATCTGAATCAGAGTTCACATGTGCCTATCTGCTAAGGCCAGGAGCATACAAGTTTCTTTGCAGTAGCTTCATAGATTTGTTATAAACTGATTCAAGGTGATCTACAGCTTTCTAAAATCACCATTTACTCCATTTTTCCCTCACCTCATTGTATAGCACAAAGAGTACAGCTTCACTGAAAAAAGACAAAATGGATCCAGTTTCCTTCCTTCTGGAAGCCCAGGATATGGGTACACTTTTGGCTGCGCATTCAGCACCTCACAGCTACTATTACTGACTAACTCAGTAATGTTACATTCTTCCTTATTTTTTCTTTAGACCACTTCCTAATAAATTCATTGCACAAATTGGAAACGTCTTCAGTTCAAGAATATGAATTTTCCTCTGCACAATAATAGTCTCTGACAGAGGACATCAAAGTAGTCAGACACATTCAGTGCTCCCAGAGTAAAACATCTTTGTCTAGAGAACTGTCCACAAAAGATCACCTCTTCTTGCTGCCAACTCCTCTGACTGAATCTTCAGTTGAAAACTGGAAAACGATTATGGCACTGATTGAACAAAAAGCTCAAAGTTTAAACTGTAATGGTGATGCACATTTTATGCACTAGAACATGTTTTGTTTCCTCTGTAAAAGAAAGCCAGATCAAAAAC
Organism: Odontophorus gujanensis; assembly: GCA_013399175.1. NCBI lineage: Eukaryota > Metazoa > Chordata > Aves > Galliformes > Odontophoridae > Odontophorus > Odontophorus gujanensis. The sequence goes on along the minus strand of VXAB01010471.1, from coordinate 518,017 downwards.
TGCTGCAAGAACTGACAAAAACTGAGTATTAAATAGCATGTGGGCATTAAAGTGTGCAAACTAGAAAGTGCCAAACCCAATACTCTGGTTGAAAGTATATAACCAGTTCTACAATCAACAGCAGGTTAGTTTTGAAGCTACCAATTTGTTCCTCATTCTGTCTACTGCCACACACACACACAGTGACCTTCAGTAACAACCATCACAGTCCTTTTTCCCCCAGAATCCCTACACAGGAGCTGCTACCCTGGGAAAAACTTGGAATGCCCTTAGCGGAATTCTGCCATCAACTGTAAGAACTGGAAGCATTCACTCAAAAAAATTTTGCTTGTAATTGACAGTGCTACCTCTACCTCCCAGGACCAACCTCACCTAAGAACACATTTTTCTTTCTTCGCCTCTTAAAATGATAACCAAACTGTGATGATTCTTTCAAAGTCCTATCTTCTGTTTTACTACCAGTGCCTGTTACTAATGGCTTTTATTACTCACAGTTGGGTTCCTTCGACAGGAATTAGCTCTTGCTCCTTTTTCCTTTTTCTTTTCCCCCCTCCAGCAGCAGCTGAAGAGCTAAATATTTTAATTATCAAAAAAGAGCACATGCATAAATATTACAAAACGAAACGTGGTTATAGCAACATTTTTCTGCCTGCTGCTCAGTGGGGCTAAGAAGTGGAATCTCATTTATAAGATCTGATCCTTAACTTGGTGAAACAAAAGGAAAAAATACACATCTCTAATATCTCTAAAACAACTGGAAATAGATCAAAGTATTTATAAAA
>VXAB01010471.1:507235-512235 GCA_013399175.1 Odontophorus gujanensis | reverse complement strand
GGAAATAATTAGATAAAGACAAGCTGCTGTTTTTCAGCCCCTATCAGATTAAAACTGTTTACCTCTTTACCAGACAGGTACAATGCACTTACTATCAAAATTATGCAAATCGGTTTAATATTAACTACATGTGCTAGCAATATTACGACTAAATACGCAATCTGTGCAAAAAGAATTCATTTTTATTTATAAAAGCTCCCATGTTTTACCTTTAAATTCTTCTAAAGATCATAAAGATAAATGCCTTTGTGATGTTTGAGTCTATTTATAACACAGAAGCGCTGCTGCTGGCCATAAAGTTAAACCGGCATTTTCACAGGGAGCGTGAAAAATTCCCATGGCCTCCTCCCCCACACAACACTCCCCAGCGCCCCGGGGCCAGGGCAACCTGCGGGGCCAGGCAGGGGCACAGGGCAGGCGGTGGCTGTGAAACCCTTTGAGCATGGCAGGAAAGAGAGAGCAGCAGGCACCCAAACCAAACAGCCCCACAGAGCAGGTCTGGCCACTACACCATGACGGCACAGGCCGAGAGGCCTCAGGAATGAGAGCACAGGGCAGCACAGTGCCCAGCGAGGTGCCAGCCCGACCCCAGACTGCCAATCCCAACAACACGCAGGGCTTTTCAGTTCCCAGGTCTGCCACGTTCCTCCATTTCAGTGAAACTTTTTGCATTTAAACGCGTGAGTGTGTGTGCCTGTGTGTGTGTGTGATTAAATAATCCAAGACCAGGCTAAGAGAGACATAACAATTCAGCTGAAATTACACTGTGGAATGGAAAAGAAATGTCCAACCTACTGCGACGAGCGAATCGTTTGCAGAAAGGCTTAATCTAGGAAGCATATTACTCATAAACAACAATAAGCATGCTTAATAGATCTCTAAATTCTTCTGAAATAATTAGGTAAACAAATTCTGAAGGGGGTTACAAGAAATCTAAATATGTGATTAGACACAAGCTTACATGACTAGAAATACACTCTAAGTGAATACTGCTTGATATCTCACAATCCCTTCTTAGAGAGACAAGTGCTGCCTTGTCTGTTTGTGTGTGTGTGTTTCTTTCCATAGCCCATCAAAGTGCACCAGGGACTTACAACTGCACATCCCTTGTCCTGCCCATAACTGCCCTGTGGGTACAACCTTTCTAACAACAGAGATATCCTAAGCACATCCAGGTGGTCTCCAGAGCACGGCTATACCTCCATGGGGTGAGGACCAAAGCCCTGAGCACACCTTGGTCTCAAGAACACCAGAGGGGACAGAACTAACACCACTCACATTATTAAAACCTTTGATTTTTGATTAACTTATTGTACATGATCTCGAGAAGGGGTCAAATACATTTTCCCCTCAGAGGACTAACTCCTTTATCAAATCACACAGCTACAATAAAGATCTAAACATACAAGAAATCAGATTTTACATTCACTTATATTTCTCTAGTTTCATAGCTGAAAAAATGCACAACATTCATTTGTTCTCCACAATACTGTGCTCAGTTTTTAAGTATTTTGTAAACAAATTCAATTTTGGCCCTTACGATTATGACATTGTAACTAAATGGGTAAATGAAAAATATTTTAGTTACAGCTAAGGCCTCTCAATATATTTCTGGGATAACGAATGAATCCTTAAATCGATACCATAAAATATACAGAATTTATAAATAATTAAGACATTTATCTTCATGGTAGAGAATAAAGTTATTGTATGTAGTTTAGATATGAAAATGAGATTCCTATATAAAACTGGTACCATTTTTATCATTTGTAGAGCTCAGTAGCGCTGCTTATTAATAATAGATTAAGCAGTTGTAGCCAGCTATATAAATTGGCAGTTGATTGCAAAGGGACCTAAAATTGCGGTAGCACAGCATAGCAGTTAATGCAAAAAATGGCCCTTTCATTTGTAAAATAACAAAAATCTTCACCTTAAACTGCTGCGCTCAGCTTGTAGTTGGAGTAGGGCAAAAATGAAAGTAATAGGATAAAATTAAAGAGAGATTGTGGTAGCATTTACCAGCAAATATGACTACAAACGAAAGTCAGCTTCAACACTTCCCTCTCATTGAAAATTAAACAAAATGTTCACTAGTTTACATGATGAATTCAGTATCGCTCCATCAGAGAAAGTCAAAATGCGTTTCTAATATTTCGGTGTTGTACTGTGAGCTATTCCACACGGTACAAAAGAGTAATATACCTTTGAAAGAATTGCTCTCCTCGAACAGCTAATGAGTAGCTTTTCAGAAGCAAGCTGATTTTCCAGGGGCTTAGAAGAAATTCCTTTGTATCAACTTAGTTGTATGCAAATTAGGTTTAGAAAAAGAAAGACCTGGATAGGGATTCAGATTAATGAAACCCTGCAAAATATAACAGAAATAAAATGCAATGGTAAACATACTTCTCTGTGTGTTAAAGTCCTTACTTCATCCCTAACACTGAAAGGGCTCACTAGAAAACAGCTGCTTCAATAAAAGCTACAGTCAACTTGCAAAAGCAAGAAATAAATGGCCAGTTTCTCTTTAAAATGCCTAAAACCAGTAGCAAAACAAAAAGAATGTTGAGATTTTAGAAGAATCCACTTTTATAAAACTAACATTCAGCTTTACAAGCATTCCGTTCCTTCAGCGCTTGGAAGGTATAAGCATTCTTCTAATCAAGCACAATCAGAAATACTGGAGAACTGCCACAGATACCAGAGTTATTTATTTCAGAAAGCCTTGATCAACGGGAAAAACCAAGTATCGTAACATTTTTCTGTAGTTTTAAAAAGGTGTACATAGGAAAACAGTGAATACTGCATGACTAAGCACATGAAATAAGAAAAACGTACAGGTCAACTCATTTATAGTAATTCAACCTTCATCTTCTGATTTACTTACTGTAAAAAAATCTATTATAGCCACAATTTGGTAGTGAGCTGTAGCCATCTACTGGAATGAAGAGATAAAGCAAATGTTTAAGACAATGTTCCTCCCCAGGAATCTAGCCTGCTTTGTATGCCGTCTAGTATACGCCAGAAAAACGAACAGTGTTAGGTGCTGTTAATACTGTAAAAGGAATCTCTCTAAGAGATAGCGTGCAGGCCAAACATTGTCAAAAACAGATGCATGCATTTTTAAGCACATTTTTCAAAAATGTAATACTTTTCACAATAGCAATGCATGGACGTTCGCTTCAAATGCTGAGATTTTACGTATTATCACTTTATTTACCTTTTTTAAAAGCACAAAATAAAGTGAATTAAAAATACTTATTGAATATTTGGAGCAAAGTAAACTATTTAATTTCGAGACTTCATAAAATTTAGGACAGAGTTCTTCATTAACACCCGCTGACATGTAATGCAGAACTAAGAAGATTAATTTTGTTTTAAAAAACAAAAGAAATTAGAACACAGAAGCTGATCCCACAGGAGAAAGAATAAAAGATCAACTGATGTCAAAGCATGTTGCTGCACCTTAACGTGAGAGCTTATTCCAATACTTAGGGCAACAATCTAAGTACAGGAACCGTGTTTGCAATCAACTGTCATGAGGTAAGGAGGCATGTATTAGTATTGCTAGAGAGATTAATTAGCCCTACATTTGTCTTCTAAATACCTCTGCCAAGACATCCCAAATTCTAGCAGGAAAGAAGCAAATGCTGAAGGAACAGGAAGGACCACCAGGAAAGCCCAAACTCACTATAGAAGAAAAGCAACGCTCAGGAAGAGGTGATGTCTTTTATTAGACTAGATGATACTACTGGAAGAATGAACGTGCACTTCACTCAGGCCCAGGGGAAAGCATCAAGCTGGAAAGTGTATCTGCTTCTTCCAGAGGTACAGTTTCATCTACCAGCAATACTGTGTGTCTTCAGACCCATCGTCATAGCTGCAATAACACGACTGCTAATAGTCCGTTCTCAGGGAAGGCACCACTAGCAGTGCGGTGCCGAAGGACAGTAATTGAGTCCTGAGCTGCAGGTATAAAGATATGTAGTCAAGGGCAGAGACGCTAATAAAATTGTTGAATGGAAAAAGGGAAAAACAGTAGCAGTAAGATCCTGCCGTTTCACTCTTAATGCAGTTTCTGGCCAATTTAATTCCAGTTATGAGGGGACTCATACGCTATACTATCAGTGCACATTCAGCTCTGTCCTCTAGGCATTCTGACCCTACGCAAGAAACATCAGAGTCTCTTCCAAGCATCTCAGGTGTCCTAAGGCACTCAGTTCGTCTTATTCATAAATGCAGTAGAAGCACATTTTCTGTTGCGTTTGGGCCCTAAACCAGACATAGGAGATTTCTCAAGATTTAATGTCTGCCTTGAGTAAAATTAGCCCATCAAAATCAGGTACAGCATTTAATCTCCGCAAAAAGAAAGCCAATTCAAGAAGATGGAAACCATAATGGTCTGTATCTTTCACCTTATGAGTTGCTTCTAGAACTGCTTCCTGAAAAGGAAAACAAATACAGCTCGGAAGGGAAGTGGAGGACACTGACAGTATTGAAAGAGCAAATCACTGATACACCCGCACACATTCACATCGTATGCACGACAAAATGGAAAAGCAGCTAGAAAATCCTCATGTCATGATTAATATCTATATAACTCAACCTCTAAGCCAGAACAGCATTAAGCAGAAATTATTACAACAACCAATCAGCAGAGCTTTGCAGTCAAAGGGATATTTCAGGTCTTTTCAACCGTGTTTGTAATTTAATGAACACACTGAAGTCTGCCTCAATGTAGTGTAGGTTCAGCAACGTCACCTTTGAAAAACAAACTATTCTTCTCAAAAATTCCCTTATCTAAGCCTTATGATCTTAGAATAATTCCAATATTATCTTCCAATAATTCCAAAAACTTATGAATCATTGTCTAATAAAGTGAAATGTAACTAAACGATATTAAATGGTGAACAACATCTTGTCAAGTCACAAAAGCCTATTAATTAAATTAATTAGTTAAGGTATAAACAGTAAAATTTCTACTCAGCAAATTCAGACAGATT
>VXAB01010471.1:497235-502235 GCA_013399175.1 Odontophorus gujanensis | reverse complement strand
TGGATGGATTCTGCTTGTGCTAAACCCAGTGACAAAATTCCAGAGCTTACACTGTAAACAAGACAAAAATAAATCAATGGAAAACAGCAGAAAGTTGAGGTTTTTTCTTTTAACTAATAAAAAATAATAATAAATCAGTAAATAATATTTTAAAAAAAATTAAAGGTGAACTAACAGGCTGACACACTACACTGCATCCCCTGAGATCCTGGCATTCTAATGAACTGAACATTCTAATGAACCAAAGAAACTACATTATGTTGATACATTTGAAAAGGGAAAAAATGGACACGAAAAAAGCAGAAGCTCCAGCAGCTCTCAACTCTTATAGATTCAATCTGGTTAAAATAGAATAGGAATAGAAAATGCCTATTGAAGGCATTCTAACAACTTACAGTTAAAACGACACAAAACATCAGCTTGAAGGGTTTTTGATTCTCTTCCTGAACCCTATAATTCCAGTGAAGAGGTACTCATTGATAAAGATTAGCTTCAGTTATTTGTCACATAAATTTTAAATAAACAGTTACTAAAAGCAGCAGGGAAAAATCACCATCAAATCAAGAGTTTGATACAAATCTATAAATGGTTAAAACAAGTATACAACAAATCTAAGCCTTCTGAACTGTGGATATAAATCCAAACCATGCACTTGCACCAACAAAACAACATAACTGAAGTCCGGAGCAGTGAAACCTTTTCCCCTCTCTGTACCAAACTCCCATACTGACAAACTTGCGTCTCCATTTGCCTGAGAGTAACAAAATCCAAGCTAATTTTCTTTTTGCCACCTGCTTCTGCCAGTAGAAGAAAATCTTTAGTAGTATCTTTCTCAATGCTTGTGGCAGTTCTTCCAAATCATGGGTCACAAGTAGGGAAGTCTCTTTCAGTAGGTATGCTGGATTTTAGCATTTTTGCCCCAGCAGCCTGTTTGGCTTTAGTTACAACTCCTGTCTGCTTGGAACAGGACTTGAGCCCTTCCTGAATGGGCACAAATGGCACTGGCCCTCAAAGGGTATGTGCAGAGTGAGATGCTTCCCCAGGGCAGGCATTCACATTGCTGGACACCTGGGCAGCTGGGAGCAGCACTGCTGGCTGGGCTGGCTCTGAAACCATGCTGGGGTCACAACCAACCACAGGTTTTATTCATCCCCTTCCTGGATCAGCCCCAGGGCCAACAAAGACCCGTTACGACCAATGGCATGGAGCTGTGTGAGAGGAGGGTCAGACTGGGCATGTGGAAAAGGCTGTTCAGCAGGGGGGGGTCAGGCACTGGGATAGGCTCCCCAGGGCAGTGGGAACAGCCCCAGGCTGTCAGAGTTCAAGGAGCACTCACACAGTGTACGCACAGAGTTTGAATCTCGGTGGTGCTGTGTAGAGCAACTTGCTGGACTCGGTGATCCTTGCGGGTCCCTTCGAACTCAGGAATGTGATATTGTGATGGTTCTATGACCCACAAGCACGAACATGCTTCAGCCTTTTAGTGGCCCTTGCGGGAAAACATGTTCCTCACTTTGAAGCTGTTGAGAATCCCAAGTCTTCAGGAATTAGTTGTTTTAATTAGAGGAAAAGAGCATTCCTGAACCATGCAACATTCCAAATTGCCACAGTGACTTGAGACGTAATGGCTTTGCTTTGTAAGATGTCTACTGTCTAACAGAAACACAGGCATGCTGAACATCAGAACAACCTACAGTAAAAAATTAAAAACGCATGTCCATGAAAGCACCAGTTACACATACTGTGTATATCATAGTCACACCACTGCGTATCTTGATAATTATCATTTGGAAGTGCACTAGAATTAGATTACAGCACCAGCTATAGAAGGATGCTGGGAGCTTTCCTGAATAAAAAATAAACTGCTTCAATTTCAAGAAGTTTTCTTAAATTCTAGGAAGAGAGGCTACGTGCTGAAGGTCGAGTTTGCAAATCTAATAAGATGATAGATAACTGAAGAAAAATTGGCAAGATAGTGTAACATATGCTATTTTACTCCATAAGCTTTTCTAATAATTTCTTATTAATTTGTTTATATGCATGTGTGGGTTTGGAAAGCCATTACACAGGCTGAACTCATTTTCTTAACTAAAGAGTAAACCAACACAGGAGCCCAACTGGAGAAAACGACAAAAGGCAGAGAAAGAAACTCACAGTACCTGGGTCTGGAGTAGTCATTTCACACATGCTAATCTTTAATCTGAACAGCTGAACCAAATACATGTGATTTGTTTGGGCACATCTGTAGGTATGATGTGTGTAATTAATTGTTCATTCAAAAATGTAATTTCACGATGCATTTGATGATTTATTTATACAACAGTTTTAGTTCTCAGAGCCTACTAAAAATAGTGATTTTAATTTATTCCTGCTGCCTACAATTACCCACAACCATGTATTTTTAAATATTTCCAGCCTATAAAAATTACTAATTTTTGCCACTTGTGTTTATCTGCATTTAGACTTTGATTTGGATAAATTAAGCTCTCAAGTGTTCCTTGCTTTATGAAACTCTGCATGTTGTACACTTCAACACAAATAAATGACTTCTACCATTAGAGGTTTAAATAATGTAATGTATTTCATGCTCAGCCTGAAGCTGGATTCCAATGAAGTTGCTAATGCACGTAATGATTAAGTGTAACTCAAATACTAACTGTGTTGTTGAAAACATGACAGGCAATAATTTGGTCTATTATATTCTGCCATTTAATTGCCTAGTACAGACATTCTCTGACACGTTATGAAGCAATGATTTACAATTATTCAAGCTGCAAAGGTCAGAAAGTGACATTATAATCATCTACACAGAGATCCCTTCTAATGCACAAAAACTAGGTAATACCACACAAAAATAGTTTCACTAGAGTAGCAACTTTATATTTAAGATTTCCCAAACTGCACAAGTATAAATAATTAATTTATATTACAGTACATTAAGGCATCCTTGAAAATATAATGTTTCTCCTGCTCCTACCAATAGACTTATGAATAAGTCCTTTTTGCTTGATAAAAGCCATCTTAAGAGTAGGCTTTCAGTATAAGTAGCCTGACACTAACAAGCAGAAAATCCAGAAGACTTTAAAAAACATAACATAGGAGCACAGCCAACTGTTAGATGCAGCTGGTCAAAGCACATTCTTATCTATAAAGCAAGAATATCTGTTAGCCACTATACCTATATATTATGAAGGTAAGTATTTTTCTTTAGATATCCTCCAAGTGACTAGTGTCCTTAAAATACTAAGCTGTATACAGATTAAGATCTCCAAACTCATCTCTGCATTAACAGCAAAAGTGAAATTATTTCCATGCTTGGGATGCTGTATCCCTCCCGAAAGCTTGTTTGTACAAGGCTTTTTAAAAAAGAAAAGAAATTTAGCAAGGTACTTATTTTGCCAAACATCTTATAACATCTCTGGAATTAATTAGAAAAAGGAGTTTAAAAGCAAAATGAGAACAGAGAAGCAGAGAGTTAAAAGGATTGATATCTCCACCCACCAAAACAACTCAAAACAAACAAAGAAAACAAAACAAACAGGAAAGAAATATTTCAGGGAAGAAGGAAGTATTTCCATTTCTACCTCCTCCAGTTTTCCTCATGTATAAACAAGTAACCCTTAAAGCACTTGGCTAGTATGTATTGAATAAACTTAATAAAGATGCTACTACAGATGTCTTTCCAATTTTTAGGACAGCAGTAAGAAATGTTTTGTGCGTGTTTTAAATGCTAACAATTTTCCTACAAATCCAAACCTACCTTACACCCATCTTCTTCAACAGATTTTTTTAAAAAGTCATAAAGGAAGGGGAAAAAAAACCTGAAAGAAGCAGTCATTCTTTCTTGAAACATGTAACTACATCCCCCAAAACTCTGTTTCTGTAAGCAAAGGTGAGGAAACGAAAAGGCAACGGAACAGTAGATGCGTTTTTAAATCAAACATCACCTATAAATTCTGTTCAAAACCTTAAGTGCAGAACAATGCATTTTTTATGTTCCACCTGAGGCATAAGATTTGAAAAGTGCACGATAAGGCTGTGCGCTGCATTCCGCCAGGTAAACGAAACAAAAATTTCAAACGCTGTTCAACCAAAATTCACTCACCTACTCAGGGTGGCAGCCAAATTCAGAACCAGACTTTCAAAAAATTAATTCAAATACGCAGCAGTTTGCTACATACAGAGACAGCAGATACTACCTCTGAAATAAGGGGATATGCTTTGCAGCCATGGGTATGGAAAAGAAAATTAACACACACCTGCGATAAGGAAAATGAGAAGCAGACAGTTTTTTCCTAATGTTGAAAACATGACTGGTGTCCAATTTCTGTATCATTTAGTTTCTGTTCTGCAGCTAAAGAAAAACAAACCCTGAATTCAATTAAAAAAAAAAACCCACAGCAAAATTAGTGTTTTTCAAGAACTGTGTGAAATGTACTTTGTATGTACTTCCACGTACTTTGTAGCATGCAAATACAAAAAGCAACAACAGATGTTTGTTTTTTTCTTTAAAAGCAGAAATTATCTGGGAATTTTTGAAATAAAGAAGTTGTCTATTGAGACCTACTACACCACACTGACGCATTGACATTTCACCTTTAAAGAGTGTCCAGAAAGATTCAAAAGCTTTTGAAACACAATTTATCCTCGCAACTAGCACAGGGCTTATTACTATGAATCTAAAAGTCAGAGGATAGAATATTAACTACTGCAGAAAAGAAAACATAGTGCAGGACCTTCTGTTTGTGACAAAATTACAGAGTTAATGTTCCTGAAAGATCACTTCACCTTTTAAAGCATGATTTTTAAAAAGGTAAAATTTATAGCAATTAAAGCTAATGAAGAAATGCAGCATGAGCTGCTTATGTTCAGGAACTAATAGGTCCACTGAGCATTTCTAAGATTATTTAGCCATCAATGATAATGAATTGACATTGTCAGTGGTGTTAATGTACCAATGCTCTATAGTGCCACTAATCCGATAGCCAATCCTAGCTTTT
>VXAB01010471.1:451634-497211 GCA_013399175.1 Odontophorus gujanensis | reverse complement strand
CCTTTTTTTTTTTTTTTTTTTTTTTTTTAATGTTGCCACTTTATGTTTTTTAAACTCCACACTACTCGATCCTCTCAATTAGAACAGCAGAAACACAACACAGGCTGATACACTTTTTTTCTCTTCTGTCACATTTAAGGACCGCATATTCATCATTTGGACTGCAGTTTAAATTGTCATGGTCATTCCTCCTTCCTCAAATCCTGCTGAATTCTTCAGGACTGTAAGCTACAGTATAAAAATGTCTTTTCCAATTAAATCAATGTTAATGTATAATTCTTAAAATACGTTTTTTGTGCACATTAAGTGAAATGAGACGATTATTTGAACGAGTATATAAATCAGCTTTTTGTGAGCACAGGATGTTGTAGTGCATGTCTCTTCAGCCCGCTGTTTTGTCATGTTCAGCATAGCTCCATGTTGTTGGTATAAATTGAAAATACTTCAATATACAAAAATGGAAAATAAGTACCTGCTTGGCTACCACATATGACATATCAGCAACATACAGTAAGCAATCAGGGTACCAAAGTCACTAACACTGAAGTCTACTGTTTAAATCATTCGTGCCATGAATAGAACCAAGCTGTGTATTTTCTGAGACAAGATACTAAGAACACTTCAATCCCGAAGGGAAGAAAGGAATTTCAGAAAAGTGAGAAACCATAACAAAGCCCAATCCATTTATTTCTTTTTATGAAATGAAAGATTCAGTATTAACTATTTCAAGAATTTTGATACTGTATTGATTATTGTGCAGTTACCTAAGGTGATGCCTCCCCATTATAAGTTAGAAAGGAACTGAAGAAAGAACCATTGTCAAATTTGTTGACAATTTCTAAAGAAAAGAACTTAGCCTTATGTAAACAGCAAATTTGCAACCGTTAATCATCTTCCATGCCAAAATCTCAGTAATCTATATAGCAGAGACAGCAAATAAGATTTCTCAAACAACATAAAATAGACTGCTACACATAAAGTTCATTTTAAGCATGCTACAAAATAAAGAGCAGCACAAGTTATTCTACTATTGATATTCAGTGGACTTAAGAATTAGGCTCATACATTTTAATTTCATGTTACAACAAGTCAGCAATTAATTTTCGTAAGTGAGTAAAAACATCCAAAGTATCTCATAATGCAGCATGCAAAATTATTTGAAAAACAGAGAGATGAATCAGTGAAAATCACTCAGCTGCATCTTCAGCTGAAGATTCACTTGTCCTTTAAAATGTGTAACTCACTTTGTCCTGCAGTGGATCAGTATACTAAGACTAAAAGAAATCCTTCCTGTTTGATATTATCCCTAACATCACAGCACACCATTCATGTGTGCACTGCATCATTTAATTGAACCTGTGTCATTCTACACATTAGCCATAAGACTGCTATAGCAGGTTACATAGGTTTGAGTAAAGTGTTTTTATATGATGCATATATTAGTTAATTTCTCTAGCATAATAACATTAAAATATATTTTTAATCAGAAGTGGGGTATTAAAACCCAACTTCGAAGTTCCTATGATGTACCATATATGCCATGGCATTTTAAAACCTTTTAAACATTTCTGCTAAATTAATTAGTTTTGCATTAAGGAGTCTCAATGCCTCCTATTAAACGCAACACATTTGAAGGACAATTAAACATTACGAACGATCCTTCTGAGGAAATAACGATTAAATAAAAAAGAAAAACAAGATTTTTTTTGGTAGCAAACAAGAACACAAGCATACATAAAAGACTTCAATTTATTTGTAAAGTCTTATGCCTGCAATATTTAGATGCATTTGTTTGAGAAACCAGTCTTCTGTTTTGTTTTCGTAAAGAATGAAAACCCTAATGGAGTCCAGAAATCTGTTAATGGTACTAAAATTATAAGAGTATAGCAAAAGAAAAAACCCCACACACTAAAGTCTATATTATATATTTTTTATGTCTTTAAATGGAATTTACAGTTCTCCCTGGCAATGTGAATGAACATCCTATAATTTAGTCAATTTACAGATTACAGGTTCAAATTGACCTTGTAGCCCATAAAATTGCTCATCTTCAGTGCAGGATTAGAAGTGGGAAAAGAATGTCATAACTGTATTTAAGGAATTTACCATAACAATGGAAAGGAGGATATGCATGCATAATTTTAGCCACTCTTGCTCACATCACAGTTTTCAATTCTGAAACAATGCATATCCTGCACTCTTCTCCTGGTTAACCATGGTGGAAACCGTTTCAATTTACTCACCCACAGACATGACACTTGTATTCCCTCATCCCAAGGTGCCTCTTGACATGGTTTCTGGCATCTCCGAGCTGAGCTGTTGCAAAGTGGCATATCTTGCACTTGAATGGCTTTGATCCTAAGTAAAATTTAGCATAAGATATGAGTTGAATTAGAATAATATATTACCCACTGTTAAAGAAATAAAAATTCCTGGGAAAAAATAACCTTTAAAAAAGCCTATCCCACATTTAACCTGTTTCAGATTATTGCCTAACGAAAAAAGCATCTTGCACATAAATTTGTAACTCCCAGGACACAGATGGTATATACTATACAGTACTCATTAGTTCCCTTAGGTTCAAGACTATAGAAACTATAACTACTGAAAATTATTCACTTTTCTCTTTCCATTTTTTTTTTTTAACCAAAAATATTAAAATGAAGGAGATAGCCCTTCAGCAGGATGACAAAAGTTGTTTTACACCATTTCCAAATGCTGAAACTCAGGTAAATGGCCTAAAAGTGGTTTGATATTGGTGAAAACTGAAAATGTAGGGTTTTTTTTAAGCAAGTATATTTAAAGTAAAGTAATTTTACAAGTCTTCCGACACTGAATAGATTTTACATTAGCATTGGTATTTCAGATTTGTTCTGTCACACACAGAAAATGATTCATCACCTAGCCATTGTAATGACATGCAATGTATGAATATACAGTGGATAAAATATTATGCCTTTATGACTGTTTTATGGTCAAGAATTTATGATTATTCTGCAAACCAGAAGTATTGACATTTTGGCTATTATTTATTTCAAGAACAAACTTTAATATTAAATGTCTACTGCACAACTCTAGAATTATTTCTCCAAGGAAAAAGTACCAGCCTATTTCTTGTATCACAGCAGTGCAGGGAAAAGTCAAATTGTTTGTCCATCTTAATTAACAAGGATCCTCTCTGGACCAAAGAAAAATTATTTTATTTTTCTATTGAAATAGCTGAATTGGGCACTTATCAGTCTCTCTGTTACTAAGCAGCTACACTACTCCCAAGTATGAGTATATATACTAAAGTATGCCATAGCACTTTTCAATTTTCTGACCACTAAATCCTTAAACCAATAAATTAAAATCACAGAACTGCCGTTAAAAGTAAGTACAATATGGTCACAGATACTCCATATTACATTTAGTATATGTTTTGCGAAGTACTTCTTCCAATACAGTTAAGCATAATATGAAATATGTGTTCTTTAATAAATATACATAAAGAGCTCTGATAAGAAAAATGTTACACTATATCATACTTGATCAATGAACCTTTTTGCTTTGCCCTTGAAACAGAATCTCCTCCAAGAATCCATTGGTGAAATCGAGGATCTTAGTAAAAAAATTTTAGAGTCTTAAATTTCAATTTAATTCCTAAAAGCTGACGAAAAATGAAGCATTTAATTTTAATCTTCTAACTGAAATAAAAAAGTCAACAGTACTAAGCACGGGCAGACAAGGTTGAATATTTCACAGTTCAATGACAATGAAGCCAGATCTCTTAATACTTCCATTTCTACTGTTGGAAGTAGATGTAAAATATATTTAGCACCTGAATGGTTATATCTAGTCAGCTTTATATGTTTAAATGTCAAAAGCAGGTTGAAGCTGGAGCTAACAGCAATCACATTCTATCAATCACACCAAAAAAACCCAGTTTACTTAAATGATCCTGATAAAACTAAATTAATCATTAATTTGGTGACATTTCAAATCAACACTGCGTTCTATGAAGAGGCCCATGCAAATAAAGGAGCCTATCCTTGCATTAAATAAAAGAGTATTAAAAGTTGATGTTTTAACTTATGATCTTAGATACGAATTCCACAATTAATAATTTCAAGACCACGGTCAGAGTGGATTTTTTTTAATCTACTGGTGTTTACATTGCTGTTTTATATCGTGGAATTCAAATACCAAGTGGATTCAATCCTATGTTCCTTTAGTTTCTCTCCTACTGATTAAATTGTAAATTTGTTCCTCATTCAGTTACTGCAGGTGTCCCGCAGGGCTTCCATACAAGACCTTTGCTGTTTTCCATTTACATGACTCCTTTGTGAAAAACTGTAGTTCAGACCAATCCTAACTATATTGTGCTGACAATACACAAATGTATTATTCTGTTGACTGCTCTCATCCAAAAATCACTGAGGCCTTGAGGTTTTATTTATTTATTTATTATATCCAGTGCTGAATATCTGTTAACATCTCCATTTAAACTCCTTGAAAATAAACTTGCTGGCAGGATACAGTCAGTACTTATCTGCTGAAACAAAATCAGTACATCTCCCTTCCGAGTTCCTGATGCCAAATTAATTCCAATATGTTTTTGATAGGATAGAAAAGAATATATTCTTAAGATGAAGGCATTGGTCTAAAACTTAAACAAATGGTGCAAAAAAATCTGTATTTAGTCAGAAGCTATCTGAAACAATACTAAAGCAATTAACCATGTCTTAGCCACGTTTACCACCAACTTCAATGGTTCTTATCTACTCTGTTGATGTGACACTACTGGTTTCACGTTTGGCTTTTAGTTCACTGAGACAAATACTTCTGATATAGCATCTTTCGAACCAAATTACTCAAATAAATAAATAAATAAATGTAAAACTACAGAATTAATCCACCCACAGGTTACAATATGGAAACACAGTGTAAATTTTCCGTGGGTAGCAGTGACATGGCTCTGAACTGTAGTTAATAATCCTAATCTTATGTTAACACAAAAGATACTCAAAACAAAAAATCACTGCCCATCTAAGCCAACATCATCTCTGTCTGGAGGCACATCTGTGTCTTCAGCTCGGGCGTGAAGCAAAGCAAGCAGAGCCACACAAAATACCATCATACAATTTTATACTTTGTTTAGGGTGTGGATAGTAAGATATCACATTTACTTTCAGCAAATCTTCTGTTAATTGAGAAATCTGATGAGAAACAAAAGAAAGATGATGTGGTTGCAGGTGATTTTTCCTCACATGTTGATTGTTAATTAAGTTTATGGGACCTGCATCAATTGAAAACTAAAAAGTCTTCCACCTCCGCTACTCCCTTTATTTGTCTTTACACTTCCTCATTTTCACTTGTCAACATGCGATGGACTTGCTTGTTATCTCCTCTCTAGCAAAGCTTTCTTTTCATTTGCAATGTGAAAATATCTTAGATTATTTAATAGTATTTTGAAACAATATTTTTCTATTAATGGAAATCATTAGTTGTGTCTGTCTGCAACTTTCCTTCTTCCCTACTCCCCTATCACCATCTCCTCAAATTAAAATTGAGCTAGATAAGGTTAGACACACATATACATATCAATCCATGTACGCATAAAAACATATGCACATCTGGATACAGAAGAAATATTTAGAAAAAGCACATAATCAGAACAATAGATGGGAAAATAACTGCAGCTTTCCCCTCGTCATGCACCTGATGTTACCCTGGAACAGATGAGAGGGGCCAGAAATACTGCACTTTGCCTCACTAACAGTATAAGTGAGTTGGTAGCGGGAAGTTCCCAATAACCCCAAAATATTTATTTCTTATTCAGCTTCAATTGTGATACAGATTGGATGAAAAGGTTCTATGAAACACAAAATCACAAATATGAAAATGGGGATTGGAAGATAAATCCTTCTTCAAATTAGCTATTAACAATAGTCTCTGCATTACTATTTATGTGAAATAAGCAAATCATCAGAAAAGCAATCCATTTAAAGGTGCTGTGAGAAAGAGCCTAGATAAAACTCTCATCTGTAACCCTTCTAACACCCTCTCCTCAAGCACCATCGAAAAATGACTTGCGAAACAGAACCTTTTCTTTTACTGCCTTGCATATTTAGGGCCATTCTAAAGCACAATGAAAATATACTTCATGATAAGACCTACACACACAAGATGGTAAAAAGTACACTAACTTTTACTAAATGTTACAATCAATGATGTAACTTATGTAAGTAGGGTTGCTTTGTCATATATTGATAGTTACCTCACTTTCACATCCACATTAACTTGATTTTAAATGCAATTAATACATATAGTCAAGGAAGACTAATGGACTACATTCTGCACTTAACCTGGTGGACATTTTCAAATGGCACAAGTGACCAGTGCAAACCTATTTTGCATTGTAAACGACTAAATAAATCTTAATGGATTAAGAATGATCAGCTATCAACACACAAGGGAAATTAAGTGCTGAAATGCCTACATTGATTATTTTAAATTATTAGCCTTACTCTGTTCTTGAATTTGTATGCTTTTAGTGAGCTTTAACACATTTACAAGACTTATTGACTATAATTACAAGAGAATTCAAGTAATGGACACATCAATTATAAGCAACATGTCTTGACCAGACAGTTGCATAAAGAATTCTAAAGAGAGCTCCATTAGCATCTTCTCCCTTGGTTTTATTCTGTTTTATCTGCCGTAAGAGGGCATATTAAGGGCTTATACAGCTGCTCTGACCATGTGAACATGACTGCCCCTCTAAAGACTTAACACTGCATTCAAAGTTGGATATTGGGTGAAACAAAACAGATAACTATGTTTTTGCCAGGATAGAAGTAATGCTGAAAGTATTAAGTATGTGAGTTATTGGCATACATGAATGCTGCAGTTATAGTAAAATACTTCGAAAGGTTTGAAATACAATGTCCATGTTCCCCAAGATAAATTTTAAACTTTATTGTCCAGTCATGCCCTCTTTTTTTTTTTTTTAATAAAAAACCTTACAAAACTATTTCAGGATTATGCCAGGAATTACCATACTTTTATGTTTCTTTTTTTCTTACCTTTTTGTTCTCTTCCTTGTAACCATGCACTAAGTTTCAAATACTGCATGAATTTAAACTATAGCTTCCATAATAAGCCATTATTTAAAAGTACAGTAAAATAAACCTTACAGTTTTAATGAAAATATGTTCATTGAAATGTGAATTTATTATTCAAATCCACTCATAAATTCAACCATGGAGACACCACTTGTCTAAGCAGAGCTCAGTGATTTAGAAAAGCTGTCTATTTAAAATAAAGAATGTATGGCAGGTTTATAGAAACATCACAGTGAATTTTTACATAAATTTAGAACTGCAGCTTATGCATTTTTCTACAAAAATGTTTTTAAATTTTCCACTTAAAATTAAACATAAAAATGAATTGAAAGTGTGATCAGCACAGAAACTAAATCAGATGTTACAATCCTGTGCATCACATCAGCAGTACACACTGCCTTCCCAAAAGGCTGACCTATTCCAATTCCCATAACTTATTTCTACAAAAACTCTTGATGCTCATTATTGGTATTTACTAAGGAATTACGTATTCACAAATTACTATCATGAAACATAATCTAAGGCTGAAAGTGTAACTGAATTAAAATGAAGTAAACAATGTGGATATTTAACAACTGCGAGGAAGAGAAAGTTAGAACAGCTAATTGTTCTCTTAAAACACCACTGCTGCATTATATAAATTTAAGAACTAATTAATGATTACAATTCAGATTAAAGGGAAGGAAATCTCTCTATATGAAACAAAAAGCAGAAGGGTAACTGCGTTTAAAATGTTCTTATATTTTCTACCCTTTGATCACTGTATTTTCATACCCCTAAAGGTAATTTTGAATTTCATTGGTGGCTCATCAAGCAATATGAATACCAGTTCATAAGAAATGTTAAAGAGATTAAAAAGCAGAAAAAGGCCAGCAGTAATAATTCACTCTGTTTGAAAGAGACCGGTTGCAAAGAGAGCATTTCCATACCTGTATGGGTACGAATGTGAGCTAGGAAGGCCATGGAATTGCTACTTCTACACATCTTCCCACAATACTTGCAGACGTTGCCTTGGTTCTCTTCCCTCTCTCTGTTTATTTGCTCAGTGTCCTCCACAATGTACTTATTCACTTCCCGCAGCAGCTCTTCATGCTGCTCTTTGATATGGAGAAACAAGTTCTGCTCCGAATCAAAGGGCTCCGTGCACTTCACACATTTGAAGGTTGCACCTCCTTCAGGCAGCTCCTCCACACTGGCCTGCTCATTTCGCATGTGCCCAGCACTGGCCAAGTGCTGATGAAGGTTGCTCTCTGTGTAAAATGACTTTCCACACAGTAAACAATGAAAATGTTTTTCTTTTGAAGGATGTTTCATGGCTATGTGAACATTTAGTCCGCTCAAACCATCTGCTAGAAAGCCACAGTCATCACAGCGAATACGTGTCAGTTCCCCAATGGAAACGCCTTCTGACTTCTTCTTTTTCCCACCACTTGGTGAAGCGTCTGCTTTCACTGTGAACTCACCAGCTCTCACTCCACCTGGCACCTGCCCTTCATCTGAATGGTCAACGGACTCCCCATCTTGATTGCTTTTTAATCTTACTATAGAAGAATCAAACTTGCCAAAATTTTGCATTCCCTTTCGTTTATCATCAGTACTGGTAACTGTTCCTAAAGCCTCATTACTACTTTCTTGCATGCCCTCAGCTGTTGAGCCATCTGCCTCCCAAATACTGTTATTTATAGTTACTTCTGCTTCACGTTGTGCTTCCATAAGGGCTTCTTCCTCCTCCCCAGTGGGATTCTTTTTGAAACTTCTGTCACCCTCTAAACTACGCAGATTCTGCACCACTTCTCCAGTGTTTCCAGCAAAATTTGACTGCCATGCTGCACTTTTTGTTTCTGGAAGACTTAGTATAAGTGGGTTATCTTTCAGTGACATTTCTTCAATAACGTCTGTGTTTCTACACTCCACTTCAGCTTTTTCTCTATCTGCTTCCAAATTTTCCTCGCCTTTTCCTGAATTCAAGTTTGTGCCATCTGATCTATTTTCATTTTCTCCTGGGCAGCCATCTGAGTTGAGTAGCTCCTGATCATGTCCACTACCCTGCAACTCATAAGTGCCCACCTCTTTAATTGGTATCTCTTCACCAAGCTTAACAGCATTATCTGTCTGAGGACTCCCCTGGAATCCTTCACAAAGAACGTTTTGTCCTTCATTTTTAGTTTCCTGTTCAGCTGCCCTTTCTATTATATTTTGGGATCTGCCTTCTTTAGGCATTTCTGGAAATGCATTTTCATCTAAGGCAATACACTCTGGTAAGCTTTTACATATATGATCACTTTCTGCTGCATCTCTGGCACATTCCATTTCACCTGAAACAGTTTTCAGCTCTTCTGCACTGTGACGGTGCTCCTCTTGGTACGAAGCAGAGCCTTCTTTAGCAATATGTGCTGTGTCTACATCCTCTACAGACAAAGAAGCATGAGATTCTCTTCTAACTTTATGTTTCTCTGTTGCTGCATGTCTAATCATCTCTCTTCGAGTAACAGCATAGTAGTCACAAGCCATGCAGTAGTATTCAAATTGTTTTGTATGCTTTCGTTTTACATGCAACTCCAATGAAGAGGAAGAATGAGCAGTGAAATCACAGTGTATGCACTTGTTGTCATTTGCATCCACCGTTCTTCTCTGGAAGCAGGGGTCACCATCCTGGCTATCCTTGGCCGATTCAAGAAATGCTTGTTTTATATTTAACGAATCCCTAGCGTGTTCCAAATCTGGCAGCCTACTAGCATCTTCAGCATTTCCCTCAGCACTTCCTTGCTCAATTTCCTGACCGTCTATGACAGAATTTCCCAAGTCTAAAGTCGGGCTACCATCCTCAACATGTTTACACAGTGCAGGCATGGGGCTGTTAACCTTCTTGCTCGTAGAATCAAAATTTCCTCCTTCAGGGCTAACAATGATCTCTGAGTTCTGTTTTCCATCTCCTTCTATTTCCACACGATTTTTGTGTTTTTTGGTTGCACAGTGACGCTCCATATCTCCTTTGGTTACAGTGTAGTAATTGCAAACCTTACACAAATAGCTGTACTGATGGCTGTGCTTTCGCCTGATATGAACAGTCAAATTTGTAACACTGGAGGCCAAAAGACCACAATGGGTACACGTCCTAGAAATAGTGCCTTTGGGTCTCCCTCTTTTTGGTGCATTAGCTAAAACCAGTTCATTTTCACCAATTCTTTGATCAACTGGAACAAATTCCTTATTTCTCAGTATGTTTTCTGCAGCAGAGGATGGAACATGTATAATTTCTTTATCAAACTCTGTATTGCCATCCCCGGAAATGGAAGGATCCATCACTGTTTTAATACCACCAACCCCAACACAAACCTTTTCAATGCATTCCTCAAAACGGAGTCCAATATTATTTTTCCTGGCGTTTTCAAGGTGCTTGCTTCTTTTGATATGCTTCTCCATTCCTTCCTTACTCAGGGAGTAAAGATTACATGCTTTGCAGAGAAAGTGATATTCCTGTGCATGTCGGAGTTTTATGTGCCTTGTAAGAACAGTGGAAGATCTCGTCTTATAAAAACACTTTTTACACTGAAATTGGGTTTTACTCAGAACAGAATGTTTTAGTTCATTTTTATGATTCACAAAGGAAGAGTCTGGAGGTTTTGCTTTCATTGATACTTTAATTTCCTTTGCAAGTTTTTGGCTACTGTTTGATACTGATTCAGCGTAACTTACCACTTGCAAGGTCAGACCAGTGTTACTCAATGGAGTATCTTGTTGAAATAATGAACTGTCATGTTTCTCATCTCTTTGATGGTTTATCAGCTCTTCTTGTGTTTGAAAAAAAAGAACACAAGTTGGACAACTATGGGACATATTATGCACTTCACTCATATGGCTTTGAAAGTTTATCACACTCAAGCTGGTAAATGAGCAAAGTTGACAATTAAAGCTGCAACTTCCCATCTGGTGTTCAGTATTCTGACAGTGTTGCTGCATGTCTTCCTTGTCTCCACTGGAATAACTACATGTCTGACAATGAAACTGAATACTTTTTGTATGAAAATTTACAACATGAATTTCCAAACTTCCTTTGTTCTGGAAAAGTTGACCACAGTCAACACAAGTATGATGAATACTGCAATCTGCAGTAAGTTCAACTTCAGAATTTTTAGTTTTTGTAGTGCTAGAAGCAAGTGTATTTGGCTTTCCTTGAGTGAGATCCTGAATTTCTGAAGTAGTATTACAATTACTCTTATAATTTGTTTCTAATTCTGTATGTGATGTAGGGTTTGAATCACTAGGTTTAAGCTGTATGCTGGAGATATGCTTCATGTATACTCTTCGAATTTCAGATCTGCTTCTCTTACCCAACAAACTGTACCTTCTTTTAACTTGCCTTTTTAATCTAAAAGATCTATTTCCACCAAACGGAGCCCTTAGCAATACAATATTTCTTTTATGTTCCAGTCTATCAAATCTCTTTGTTACATTTAAATTGCTGACCAGCTTTCTGGTAGCTGGAGGAAGTTCTGATTTCTGCAAGAAATCTGAAGGTCCAGGTATTTCTACTTTTTCAGTATGAACTTCATTATTTCCTTCTACACTGAAAGAAAGCAGCTTTCCTATTACAGTATCTGTTTTTTCAGCAGGAACATTTGTAGATGGTACCACTTCAGCAAGAAGTTCAGTGCCATCACTTTCTTTAGACGGGCTTACTTTTGAGTCTTTCAATGCACTGCAAACATTTAATTCTTTTGCATCAGCTGTCCTTGCCTTTAGTTTACTGCTCCTGGGTCTTGCTCTCACATTCTTCTCTCTGGTTGCAGTAGACTGTGTTTTTTTAAAGGATTTTTTGGTCAATATTTGTACAAAACCTCCCCGTGCAGCAAGATTTTGGCGTCGAAGGTGCGTCTTGCCAAGGAAATGAGAATTTAGGAGATTTTCCTCAGCACTCTGAAAACCACAAAGATTGCAACAAAATACCTTGGATTTCTCATGATCTTGCTTAGCATGTATACGTAATGTTGAATTACATTTAGCTGTGCAACTACAGTGAGGGCACATTTGCTCTTTGGATTCTTGAGAGCGGCTTTCTTGTATATGCTTTTCCATATCAGAGCAGGATGGTAAAAACTTATCACATGTTTTGCCTTTATGATCTTTGTCCACATTTCTAACTCCACAGTCAACACTGATTTCTTCTGAAGAAGCTAACTTTTCAGGAACAGCAGCTGAAATCTCTTGTGAATGTTTAGTTTCCTTGTGAATTTCCAGTACAGCACCATCAGCACACTTGAAATCACAATGCAGGCACATGAAATTTGAATTACATAAGTTACCGTCATGACAGCCAGTGACTCCTTCAATTTGTACAACTCCAGCTTCTATACCACCTGCTTCTCCACCTAGAATTTTGTGCAGCTTTCTGTCACTGTCTTTCTCATCGTCAGAAGACATTAGCTTTCTTTTTTTGGAGATATTTTCAGGTCTCTCCGCTTCAACAGTGCCCAAGTTTGGTGATCCTGACAATGCCCTTTTGTTTGTGCCATTCTCTTCTCTCGTCTTTTCAAGGCTCCTGAACACTTCATCTGATATGAGCCTTGTTCTCTCCTGAGATAAAGAGTCACATTCAGCATTGTCTCCTAATGCATTTCCCAACTTATTTTGAGAAGTCTCATCAATATCGTCTCTCTTCCGATTATCCTCCTCATCCATTTTTAACATGAATATTGTCAACTGTAGGTCATTTGGCTTAGTACCTAGAAAATAAAAGAATTTTTATTAGCTTCTTATACACAACCAAAATTTATAAGTCTCAAGTTAGAAAAAAGCAATATAGCAAATTAAAATTGTGGCAGGAAGATTTACACAATAAAAGATATGAGGCTGTAATATCAGTATAGTGTCAAAACCTATGGCACTAAAGATCAAACCAGCTTCTTGGCGCTTGGTTACAGAGCTCCTACTATGATGAGTACCATGTGAGCTAGCACTGGCTTCAAAAGATTTTCTGCAATCAAATAATTTACAAGTAGTATTGCTGAGACTCACATGCTTAGCAACTATGTTAATTTGATATACGTGTTTAAACTTTTACACACTTAAACTTGGGCAGATAAGCCTAATCTTTGTTTCTATGTGCATTTTTAGGGTATTCTACACACTAACAGATTTCAGTGAATCAATCATGGAATACTCAACATTTCCAGTCAAGAAATCCAGGATTACTAATCTAAAAGCTCCCAGGAAGAAATGGCCATGATTGCAACAACAAGCAAAACAAAGCTAACACAAACTTCAAGTACTATGAGATTTTCTTTCCTTCCCAATTAGATTACTGACTAAAGAGGAAAAACCCTAACAGGGACACGTTATAAAAAAATACATCACTAGTCTAAGCATAGTTCTCCACCATTTGTAGAATACCTTCTATCCTCTGAGCTTCATTTCTCAACAACAACAAAAAATAAAATGGGGGGGTAGGGGGGGGAAGGGAAAGCATCTTTGAAGCCCAGCACAAACTCTAGCCATCCAAATCCAGTTCCCAAAAGCTTTCTCTCAGCTGCCCAGTATGACCTTCTTGTTCCCAAAAAGACGTCACCACCAGAAATCTGATGCTACCAGCACTATTTATAAGGAGAATAAGAGTGAGAAATAACATAGACATTTATTCCCTTTTCATTTTGATATGATGTGATTGAGAATTGGAAGTGCATTTCCTTTTAACAGGTGATTAAATACTAAATGTTTATCTGTGTGTTTTATGCTATGATGCAAATGTCAGTCTGTTACAGATCCAAGTATCTAGATTTTTTCTTCAGTTACCCATTGAATGAGGTCATGACTACACACCTAAGTACTTCCTGACAAGATTAAATAATTATAATATTAATACAGACAATGCAGTGTACAAAAAGAAAAAAAAAAGGAATGCAAGTACATTTCAAGAACAAATATTTTTGAGGACAAATTAGCAAATTATTAAGCTGGGAAAAAGTACCCAAAATAGCTGGACTTATCTATGGAAGTAAAGACAAAATTGCTTTTCTGCTTAATCTGTCAACTGAATACAAAGAGGTTGCACATATTGAACAGATCTTGCTTAAGAAAAATCAAGAAATTACTTCAAGGGCAAGCACTACAAGTCCATTCTTACATGTCTGCAAGCAGCAACCATGGGTCCTTTTTCTCACTGCGCTTCCGCAGCCCACTACTGAGACCTTACCATTCTTCCCTTATATGACCTGGGAAAAAAAAAAAACAGTCTTTTCTTGCTGTACAAGACAATTTGCAACCTCAGAACAATTCTCCATCTTCTTTATAGGATTCCTTCCTCTCAGAGCATTTGATTTATCAGAGAACCTGTCCAGCAGTGAACTAGTACCTGCACTGGAAATTTCCACTATCAAAGACTGTAGATGGATAATTAGTGGCTTCTCCATTGACAAAAATTCACACATACGAGCTATATTAATAAGTAGAGGATTTGTGGCTCCTCACCATACTCTCTTCTGACATGCTTCATGCCCATTCAAAGTCATCCTATAATTTGATTTAAACCTTAAAGTGCTGTCACACCTAGATCAATCTCTGACAGTAGTCGCAAACCACTTTCAGCCAGAGATGCAGTAATCACCTAAGGTGGATGCTTCCCAGCTGTCACAGAAAGGCATCAGCTAGTTTCAGAACAAGCCTTCCCTGCCATACCGGCTCAGCTCATTTCCAATAGCCACCTGCAAACCTCAGAAAAGGTGTCTGGTTATTTGCATGCTGTACCTGCAGGCTGAGCCTCACTTCTCATCATTTGTTCACTAACTCTTCAATAGAAGTTCATCCTTCTCTGTGTGCTAGCAAAAATCCCACACTGCAATCCCAGCTCTGGCAACCTTGTCTGGTTGGATTCAAGTCAGTCGTAATGCATCAATTAAGGACATATAATAAAGGAAATATATAATTTTTCTATCTTCTTAAATTGTAGTCACAAATGGGTTGCTAGGCAAATGTAAAATGCAAAACTCAAATCTCATTGTCAATACTTTCAATATGAAATTAAAATATTCACATACGCAATACAGACATGCAGATACACATCCCAGCCTTCTTAGCTAACCCCTACAGCTTTCCAAGATGTACTCCACGTCACAGACACTCAGTATTTCCCATAAAGCCAACAACCCCAATGCAAGCTCTCATGCTATTCAGTCTGCCTTCACTTTTTAAGGATTTCCATAAAGTTTTTCCAAGTAACAATTATCTAAAGCACAACAACGGGTAACCATCTAATGTGTTGCATGAATAAATCACATGGGATTTATGCAGGCCCTGAGACTGCACCAATAAGACAGGACAGGTACAACACAGCAGAGCATCGGGAACGCAGAACAGAGCCAAATCTTCAGAACTTCAGCAGTGTAATACTCAGTCCCATCCAACAGCTGAGCATCACCCTTGATGTTCAAAACAAAGCAGTTCTAACTCAAAAGTGAGTTGGCTTTTTGTAACATAAATCTTTTGTTAATGTTCATATAAATTAAGTATAGCTGAACAGATTCTTAAAGGATATGACCAAAAATTAATTTGGCACATTAGCTTCAGGTTAACAAATTCTTCTGCTTGGAGACAGTCATACATTACCTAATGCATTTTAAGGTTCTTTGCGGCACGTTGCTGTTCATAAGTTTTCAAAAGAAACCTGTTGTGGCCCTAACATTTGTGATAAGCTCAATAATTCTACTGGGAACATTAGCTAAGCACTGAGCATAATGCTTTTCTTCAATAATTTCTCAAGTGCTCACAAGAAGTTAAACACATTTTTAAGATCTTCAGAATGTTCCATGTGTTACATCTGCACAGGAAACATACCAAATTCTTCACCACATATACGAGGCGACACACATTTTTGAATTACAAGTCCATAACAGAATATTTTGGCTGTGTCACAGAAGCTAATACAGCTAAAGATTCTCCTCTTTCTCAGTTCACTGCCAACACTTAAATGAGGTTTGGGAAGGGCAGGATCCTGGCTCCACCCCATTTGGTCACTCAGGTACGCTGCATGCACCTGAGCACCCCTGGGTTGGCCTTGCCTTCCCACCAGGTGCTTAGTCACTGGTTCAAGCCATGACTTAGCATTTCTGCTACAATGGAAAACAAATTTATTTTCTCCCCATTAAAATTCCCTTTTTCGGACATTTAACTCTTTCAGTGAAATCATGGATACAATGAAGCAAGAAGATTTTAAGGAGCTCCTTAAAAAGATAGAATAAAGCTGAATTTGAACAACTTGATATAAAATCTTTGTGCCAAATAAACATTTTCTCATTTGCAAAGGCATACCATCCTCCTTCATCAACTTACAGGTATTTCTTAGTGTCTGACAAAGGTAATTCTCTTCCTTCATAAAGACTATTTAAGAGAATAGTCTCTCATTGATGGAACAGAAAAGATAGTATTGTTGGTTCAAATAGAAAAAATAACACCTTTTCAGTTCAACTATCAGTTACACTTGAGCTTCCTAAAAGCTCAAAAATGCTGGAACTTCAAGCTGCGAGTCAGAACCCTTTTCTTTATGAAAAGCATCTTGTTAGCACACTGGAGCCTCCAGAAGAGACTTCCAAACAATCTATAGCCTTTCGAAGATGAAGAACTTTGAAACTTCCACATTGATGCATCTTCAGTAGTTAAAATAAGAAAATAAAGAGCCCACCGATAACTCATCAGCCCAATATCTGCACTATCTGCACTCATTAATGTCGTTTTCTCACCAACATCAGAAGGAACAATAAGAGCATCACCTTGCACTCACATCCTTCTTTTTTTCTGCCTCCAAACCACTGAAAGCCCTTCAAATTGGGAGATAATGCCAAAATAAAGGAAATCTTCATGAACTCTTGACATAAAATATAGATATATATTAATTCATACCCCTCAAAAAATGGAAGGGAGAGCTTCTTCATTATTCATTCACTTCAGAGAGGACCAAACGTCACTCAATGCAGATCACTCACTGGATTAGCTTTGAGGAGAGTCCACACACACACATACAAAAAGAAGCCTGGATACATAATTCTAAGTGCTGTCAGAAAATTACACGTTCAAGGCATAAAATAAGAGAACTGAACTAATAGTTCCTAAAAAGTGTTCAATAACCCCAAGATCTTCAGTTTTTGAAATTTAAAAGAGATTTCTCTGTTGTGAATTGTAAACTCAGAGTTCTGTTTCCAGAGAGAGGCATAAATATAGCAATAAAAATAAAAATATACATCAAACTCACAGTCAGATAAATATCATTTCTATAGTACTGTGATATTTATGGATGAAAAGCACCGTTTAAATATGTTTAAAACAGTTTAGTCATCAGGTCCATTTCTTGGAAGGAAACATCCATGAACAATATAACCACATTTTCATACAGA
The DNA here is from genome assembly GCA_013399175.1 of Odontophorus gujanensis. Taxonomy (NCBI): domain Eukaryota; kingdom Metazoa; phylum Chordata; class Aves; order Galliformes; family Odontophoridae; genus Odontophorus; species Odontophorus gujanensis. The sequence continues at coordinate 479,726 of VXAB01010471.1, read as the reverse complement.
GTAATGAGTCTCTTGGTTTGTGAGGAATCCCAGTTACACAACTTCATGAAAGATACAATTCTGACCAACTTTGACAATTAAAACTAGACAGAAAGAAAAAATGCAATTTGAATCTTTTCTCTATCGTAGGCTGCACTGCCCTTTTACATGTGGTAGAGCACACTGAAATGTGTCAGAGGAAGCACAAATGCTTCTCAGGCTGCCACCTGCAAAAAGACGTTAGAAGTTTTAACTTTTCACTGCACTCTTGCAGAAAAAGACGAAGTGTTATTTCTTCCAAATGGCTCTTAGAATGTTTTTCCCTAGAAACCCTGACTCTCTCTTCCTATAAGACTCATGGAGTACAATTTTCCTAGACAAGACATTCTGATAGCTAATATTCAACAATGTTTACTAAATTTTCATCAACTTTCTCTTAAAACAAAGAGAACACAAGAGAAATGGCCATACTGGCCCTTTGTTTTGAGCATCATTGTGACAGGAGAAGCAGCCAAGAGGCCTCGGCCATCACTACTCAGGCTGCATGTCTGCTAGCACCAGGAGGGGCAGCAGCACAGCTGGAAAGCCCAGTGCAAGCGCCCAGCTCTGGGCTGGCAGCCAGGAGCCCATTTTCTAAGTAGAACCCAGATGCAGAATGGAGATAGGAACTAGAAGAAACTCGCTGAGCAATACCTTGTAGTATATAAAAAATTACCTCACCAAAACTGTTAACAAATTAAAGTCAGAAAGACAATAGTTTGGGTGCATTTAATCCACAACAAGTGCAAGCACGTGGAACTAAATTAATTAAATAAATAGATATCATAGTCAGTGTGAAGTTAGGACACCAAAGGTGTATAAAAGACATCAACAGAAAGGAGAACAGTAGAAGGTAGGAAGGGAAATCCAACGTGCTTTAAATGTTAGTATTTTCTGAACGATTGTTTTAATTGCCTTGCCTCGACTCTAACTTCCACTAAGATCAAACGCAGCCACGTGGTTTAGTTTAACGTACTTATCCCCATCTTTTAAATGGTGGCAGCAAAGAATGCATACAGTAATTGGTTCATATACGCACACACTCAGTGTTACCGCGCTTCCTGCTTTCAGCTGCGATGCTTCAATAGGCCAATAACGTGAAAAGGGCTGCACGCATGTTTCACTGAACACCTAACATAAGAAGACAGGGTTGTTCGTGCAGTAGGTTAAAAAAGTTTCCAGAGAACACAAAGTGCACGCATACTTCTAAAGAAAAGGAGAAATTAATAAAAATAAAAGCATTCTTCTGACACCTGGTGGCCACTTCACAAAAGGAAGTAACTGCACTGCAACCAAGAAAAGCAGTTCAAACAAAAATGCCCTACACATCTCTTTAGTAGGCATATCTACAGAAATGACAGCCGATATTATTATAGGTTAAAATATACGTTCATTAAAATATCTATGTTTACATATATGAATGTATCAGATGAAGGTAGTATCAGCATTAACACACAGCAACGTACCCAATTTTATCTCTTAGTTTATTACACAGAGACAAAACCTCTTTCTCTGTACAAAGAAATAGAAGTGAGCACACAAAGTATTTCAGCTCAATCCTGTAAGACATATGAAATCCCGACATTCTTTTCAGTTCTGATTTTCCAGTTAAGTTCCTTAAATAAGGCAGAGGGGGAGGAAAGGAGGAATGGGTGAAGTGGGGGCTGCTTCTCATTTCAGAAGGGCTCTGCGCTGTAGATGCTGCCCCTAATCCCTGTCACAGTACGTTAGCTCTCCAGTACACTTAGCAGAACATAAGCAGCAGCTTCATTTCTTTGTATGACTGTATCTATAACAAAGAGAAAGTAATATCCATCATTAGAAATTAGTTCAAAAAGACAATAGCTGTACACAGTTTTCAGCTACATAGGTGATAAACCCTTAACACTCAGTGGAAAGGCTGCATGTCAAATTACACCTTTTCTCTTCAACAGTTTCTTCTAATACACGCAAGCAATCACAATAGCACTGCCATCTCCCCTGCAACAGAGAGGGTGATTTTCTCTCCGATAACCTCAGATGATTGTCACCAAGATTTACCCATGCACAGCAGTGTAAGACTTGACTTCCCCCATAATGACTGTTACTTGTTTTCAATCACACAAACCCACGCTTCAGCTGAAGTCACTGAACAGCCTTTAAAGCTCCGTACTTCCGCATGCTGAAAAGTTCAAGAGTTTACCACTGGTTCTTACTCTAATTTCCATCGCTGACTGTGACAACAGATGGAAGTAAATAAACAGCAGCGATGGGAGGCATCCAGATGTTATGGTTGCACGTGCAATATGAGATGAGACAAAAACTGTTGCTGCCTTCTGCAGTGTCTGTAATGAGTCACAAGCTACTCTCATGGCACAACATGGAGCTTCTTCCCTTCATATTCCCCACACCCTTTACCCGAGCTGAGCCATGAAGCTACAAAAGGTGCCTTAGCTCCAGCGATGGAAGGAAGAGAAACAGAAAGATGAGGGCAAAAGCAGCACCTGCTTTGTGCTGCAGCCCATGCAGAGCAGGCAGAAGTTCCGAAGAGGTCCTCCAGACCTCAGGGTTAACATCAGTAGCAGGGAGGCAAAACAGGTGCCAGCAAATCCAGTGATCCCCAGAACCACCTCCTTCTACTCTGATCCCTTTTGGACAAACAGCTTAAGCGACTGCAACAGGCTCAGGGATCCTTTCCAGATAAACTCCCTGCACCGCACACCAACAGGACCACCTGATTTGTCCTCATATATATCCTGGGGACTGGAACTTGTGCATGTTGCCTTTGTTCCGCTATACATCACTCTGCATTGGGAACGCATTAGGAGAGTGTTATTACTAAAAATACTACTAATTCCCTGAAAAGCTCTGAGTTAAAATCAATCTTACAAACTTTCCTGAGATCAATAGGTTTTAATGAACAAAGAAAACATATTCTGCGGTGACAATGGGCAAGCTCACAGAGACCAAGCTAAAGTAAGAAATTACAGCTGTCCCAGCGTTTCCTTAGAGAAAAAAATTGACATACTACTAAGTAGGCTATCACTCAGTTCAGACTCCACAAGGGTCTGGAGGATCGCAAGCTTACGGGCTTACCTGCATCATGATTTATAAGAGTGCAGCCAGGATACAAAGCCAGTTCTCACCACCACAGACAGGGCAGCACTTGGGCTCCTCAGTCTCAGCTCACTAAGCAATGGAGCTACACCAGCCCAAATTACAGAGCTAATTTCTCTGATGGAGGAATATGGACACAGAAAGTGTGCTGCAAGCCAGACAGGCTGCCTGCTGCCTTTACCAAAGAGCACAAGCACAGTCTATTTTATTCTCAGGTGGTAAAAGGGGAAACATCCCACATCTCAGGTGGGAAACATCCCCATGTTTCACTGACCAGTAGCCATTTTCCTGGTATTCGTTCTGTGAAATTAAAAAGTTCCACAGGTCTTCTTGTCTTAGCTGTAATCATCAGTGGGGAAAAAAAGATAATCTGAAACAAAGCTTACAGAAAACAAGAGCAAAACTGTCTTTGTATTTTCTAAAGTAAAACATAACATTAAGTGTCCCACTCCATTTTGCATTTTCCAGAACACCAGACTATTACATGCTACTTTTCCAAAGCACTATGATTCAGATTTTTGTTTTCCAGTAAATTCCAGTAATATTTTATAATCAAGTACAATTTCTGTTTCATCAGCTCTGCAGCCTTCCCCTGTAGATCCTTTCACTTTACATGAAGCAGGAAAGGAATTCACTTCTAACAGTTCCTTGTAATTCTATTTTACAATTAAAAAACATCATTTCCTAGCACCAGTACCATTTTTCCAGACTCTAATATATGATACGTTTTCTATAAAGTTAACAATACAGAAGATTTTCCCTGTTCAACTTCTGTAACAGCACAAATCACAGTTATATAAATATGCAAAGGTTCCTATTAAAACAACCACTACACCTTTATCATCAAACTTATTCTGCATTATTGTGCTTAGGTCACCTAAGTATTCTTAGAGGCACATACGTAGGAAAAAAATACAGTTATGAATTCCTCACAAAATCCTCTCACAGAGAAGTCCACGCTTGGGCTCTCAGCTAGTTAGAAGACACCCCACTGCCACTACTGCTATAAATAAAAAGAATGCATGCAAAACTTCTAAATTCAACTCAAGTCACTGTGAAGAGGGCATTTGAAAGTCAAGACACTGCTTCAAATGCTTAAAAAAACCTCAGACAGTAATGTCAGACACCCGGATTTTATTATTTTATCTCCTGAAATTGTTATTCACAGTTGAAAACAGAGAAACAAAAATAAGTTTTTGCAATCAAAATTAGTTGTTATTTAAAAAACTCAATTAAGAATGAAAAATTAAGTGTCATTAGCCTATTTTTAATAAGTTGTAGGTTTTTTAAGTGCCCAATTATAAAAGAAAAAAGGACTACAGAATAAAGGTAGCAAATACACAAATTCAAGGCTATTAAAAGGCAGACGCATGAGATCCCATGTATCTTGTGCCATTGGTAAAAAGGTTGTTTTATTATCAGTGTAACTAATCACAATGAAGCCATCTCTTACAACTAAAGTCATTATAATGAATTTTCTTTACAGCTACAGAGAAATGGGATTTGCTGTTCCATATCAAACTAGAACAGGCTGTATAAATTGTTCTTCATATTTACTGTTAAATGTAATTTTTATCTATAAAATCAGCCATGAAATATTAAAAACCGAAACAACAGAATTTATATCCTTTACTTAATTTAGTTTAAACGGTCTATTCACTAAAGAGAGGGAAAGAAGGTTACATATGTATTATGGCATGCCCTCCCCTCTCCTCTCTAAGCATTTCCATTATAAACCCCTTAGTTTTTGGAATTTACAACCGGGCTGTAAAAATTCACTTCACACTGAGAGTTGGTACACTTTTCCTTTTACGAATTTTAAATAAATAAATAACTAAAACCATTCCAGGAGCAAGATGAGAAAGCCACAGAAAGAAGAAAAAAGCAATTGGAGTAGGAACTTCTTTGCTCAGCTGCACATATCAGGCAAGGAAGGGCCGTGCAGCCCCACAGCTGTCCTGCCCACTGCCTTCACACAAAAATGCTCAGGAGGGAAGGGCAGAGTTGGGGCCACGGCAGGTTGAGGAGCCACGGCTCACCACAGGGAGATGAAGCACAGCCCCTCGGTGCACTCTGCCCGCTGTGCCTAGCCAGGGCTCCCCTCTTACCCCACGCCCTGTACCCACAGGCCCTGGCAAGATGGCCAGCAGGGTTGCCCCCAGAGGATGGATGGATACTGAGTGTCAGCCACCAATGCACAGCTGGGCTGGGAGCAGGCTGCCACAGCTCACTGCCAGGGTCACCCACACTGTTGCCAATGTGAGAGACTGAAAACGAGGGGAATGGCAAGAAACACTGTAACCGCCCATGTCAAAGATAAAAACAAAAGAGGTCTTCTTCCAGTTAAAGATCTGAAACTTGGGAATTCGGGAACTGGAGACTGGACAGCACGCCGGGCGAGGAAAGTTGCAACAGGAAGATAGAAGCAGCCAGAAAACATCAGTCCATGGAAGCAGAAGGACTAAAACATATTAAAAGTGTTTCATTTAATATAGATATACGAATACAGAAAACAATTCATGCATAAGAAGGTTAATGCCATAATAAGGCAACACGAGACGAGCGGAAGCATCAGCCTTCAGGCAGCCCCTAACTAACTTTATTCATCAGTAAAAGGCTCACTCCTAGTGATTCTTTGACTAACCTGTCAGGGCAGTATAAGTGATTTGCTGCATGGAACATGAATAGAACGTTTAGAAATTCATTGGCCCTCTACAGTTTGGAGGTGGTCATGGTCTAAAGCATGGCCTTCTGTAAGGAAAGCTTCAAACAGCAGCCTTAAGGACAATGCTTTCTTCCTACCTTTTAGGTTTAAACTCATTCTAACTCTACAGTCAATTGTTGTTTTTGAATGTATGATTCTATACTTCTTGCTTTATGCAAAATAACTAAGAAATAGTATCATTAAGGCCAAAAAGTTAGCAAAATACAGACAAAATCTGTACATGTCGATAAAGCAGACATTGATAAACAGATGAGAATCAGTAAAGGATGAGGGAGAGCAGAGACCTAACCTCTTCTTAACATTCACCACGGAGGTGTCTTCTGCCTCCTGTTGCCTGCTTAAGGATCTAATATCGATATCACATGGCACAGCTCCTCCAGGCGCAGGAGAAAGACAGTGAGCACAGTGCTGAAGTCAGGAAAGCAGAGCTCTTGTATCAGGTAACCTGGGCAAAAGGAAGCGATAACACTGACTGCTAAAGCATTCACAAATTCACAAACACTGACTGCTTTACCTCTCACAAATCTGGACAGCCTTGGTCCTGCACCTTGACGTACCAGCTGATGAAAACATCCTGGTATCCAGAAGCAGGCATCTGACAAAGCCCCGGCCAAGCCAGAGGGAGGCTGCTGAATAACATCATGTCCTATATTTCTGAAAACACAGTAGAGCTCCAAGCGTGCACATCTGATGTACAAATTAATAAGCTTCCATGATGATTCACTAAAAACTCACATTCCCTCTATGAGTGTTATTATTTTTCATGCTAAAAAGCACAGACACTAAGAGTATTAATGTTAGAATTTATTATATATATTTATTCTCAGAATTCATTGAAAGAAAGTATTCATTTCAAGAAGGCATTGACCAGATATGAGCAAACACAAAGTAGTTGCTCTACCCTTTGGCGTTTCTTAGTAGAAAGACACTGGAAGTGCATTAGCAGCACTCTGTAGGGCTATTCAAATAAATACATGTCTAAAAGCAAAACCTCAACAATACGTCATCTAATTCTGAAGGGCACTTTACAAAGTACTGGAATTTGGGGGAGTATTAGTCTTGAAAGTGTCTTTCAATTTTCCTTATTTGACAATATCGGCACAGCTGCCTTCCGTACACATTGTTGCACTGCTCCATCCAGCCACACGCTTAATAATTAAAAGCAAACAGGACGGAGCTTCAGATTGACCTGCAGTGACTCCTCTATGTATTCTCAAAATTACCACAAGCGCTGAACGCTACTCATCTTCAGCTCCTAATAACTGATCAAAGAACACTGCCCCGTAACAGACTACGAATTAAAATCAGAGTGCTGGAGTGTGCATTTTCAAAAAAGTGGTTTATAGCTCTAGATTTAAAACGCAAAGTTTCCATTATACTTAATAATTAAAATGCATGCTGTGTTATGGTTACATTTGGTGACTGGATTAGTAGTACCCCAACTGAGTTAAACAATGCTTTTTTTCCTATTAGAGTTCATATTACCATATCATCTATTTGTTTAAGAAAAAGAAGAAAAAAGCACAGCAAGGAAGAAGGAATAAAAAAGAAATATGAATATCAAACATACTGAAAGACAGCGAGGACCAAGATAGCGAGAAGACCTGGCATCAGCAAAATATACACCAGCTGAAAGTGGAGACACTGAAACACCTAGGTACTTGAAGTATGAAAACTTCCTTATGAAAAAGAATATTCGCCATTTGTCAATGAAGGTTCAAAGCAAATGGTTTAAATCTCACTCTGTTTTCCTGGACTCAGTCTCTACAAATTTAGGGAATACAGACATCACTGTCAAGGAGCAGACTCTCAGGCTGTCAGCTTCTTAATCAGGGTCCGACTTCACTGGAAGGTGTGAAATTATGTAATTATTTGTGCTAGGCAGCTCTGATGGCTTAGACAATTCCAGTACTCTGAACATCTTCTTCTACCAAGCAAAATTCCTACTGCAATGTTATTTCAGGGAATATACCATTTTTTCTTTCTCTAGGTGTTTTCTTCAAATAAAATTTAAATATCTGTGTGAAGTATTTTACCTCTTCCAGTACAGATACCATCAAGTTCTGAAACACAATTTACTACTTTTACCCTTTGCATACAAACATGCCCATTTTCTTTGGCCAAAAAAATAAAAATAAAAATAAAAAGCTAACAACACAGTGTATTCAGTGCTCTACCTCAGAACATACTGTACTGATAACACCAAAAACCATGATGATGATAACAAGGAAGAAAAGAAGCTATTCCTTCAAGCCAGTCTCCACCTGCAAAGCTCAGCATGTTTTTCACGTGGAAATGCAAACCGAGTGGCCTGAACAGAGCCTGCAAAATGCATTCTCAGGTGTTCTCCTCTCCAAACAAGTGTCGAACACATCGAACATCTTGTGCCCAAGGGGGATTCCTGGGTTCCAAGAGAAGTTGCTCCTTTCATCGCACCAGACACCCACTCTGGAGCAGCAGAAGGGACACCTCCAAAGCACCATCTACACTCCCTTTCTCTTCAGCCTCTTCCTCTCCTTCCTTCCTCGTTTTGCCATCCCTGCTGCACGTCCCCTGGGTGGCACAGAGAAAATCAAACAGGGAGCAAATCCCACATACAGGCTCGGGGACGTATCATCAGAGGGACATACAAAGAATTCCATGAAAATACTTCTCAAGAGGTTTCAAGCTACCTAGGTTTCAAATAGCTGCCAAATGCACAAACCTGTAACTTTGACGACTGAAGTCTAATCACGAGCAATAGTAACAAAAAGATGTCTTTTCTTATACCTGCAAAGCTCCTAGTACCGGCACAAAGCAACACTGCATTACAAAACCTCTGCTCTAAAACCAAGCTCAGAGGTTTCTTGGGTCAAAAAAAAAGTCCAATTTCATTTCTTTGTTTTTGTTTTTCTATACACAAACTATGAGATGGAAAGCTTGTGTCAGGTTCTGATTTTCATCATTTTGACACAAATTGAAAAAATTCTGTTACACTGAATGGAGATACTCCGATTTATGTTCATGTAGATGACATCAAACTCTAGTCCCGGGTTTTCTTTCCTTCCTGATTAAATTACATTAATGTACACTCAAAACAACTACTACTAGTCATACTATATTTTTGAGCAGAAAAGCTTAACTGTTAACAAAGCATCACACGCACGCACACATGAAGTCTTCAGGTGTCTTTCGTACTTCTGAAGCCTTGCAACAGTGACAAACACTGCAGTACACAACCAACAACATACTGTCCTAAACGTGGGATACAGATCAATCTGCTACTCATAAGGAAACATCCTATAAAGCAGCTGTCTTTCCCTAAAATACCTTTTATCAACCTCATACGCAAATGATATCCCAAAAAAACATAACACACATTTCCTACACGGATCACAGCAGGAAAAGGCCCAAATGCTAACTATTGCATCTTCTCATTGTAAAAAGGTTTGACATAGTATTTATTGCTATATTACCCCTAATTAGCAGTTTAAGCTTGTTAACAAGAAGAGTTCTTTTCATTTAAGATAAATAGGAATTATCTTTCCATTGTATAGGTAAAACTTGTAAATAGGACAGCTCATAAATTCTAAGATGAGAGTAACTAGGAAACTATTCATTAAGGCTTGTGTTATAAATTCAAAACATGAAGCATAACATGCTTAAAGAAGAAGGTTTTATTTTTAAAAGCATTCATTAGGCTCTCATCTTCAAGTCTCAGGCTTGTAAATAATTTAAAATGAAAATTTTAACAACAGGGAGAAAAAGAACAACAAAAACAAATGCAATTCAAATCATTCCATTGTTACACCAATAGAACTGAAAACAATAGAAAATAACTTGGCAGATCTTGAAGAAAACATCCATAAAACATTTTTATGCTGCATATCTTTGAACTTAGATATTATACTACCACTGGATCCAGTCCAAAATTAAATAGTTTTGACTTACAACGATCAGGCAGTGCCCAGTACAGGATACGTGTGCAAAAGAAGTAATTCTGACTATTCAATGCACTTTAATTATGCCACTGCCAAAATAAACAGGCAAGCTGCAGCTTATAGAATCATGGAATCACCAAGGTTGGGGAAGAATTCCAGGATCATTTAGTCCAACTGTTGGCCTTCCACCAATATTTCCCCACTAAACCACATCCCTCAGCGTTGCATCCACGCGGTTCCTCAACACCTCTGGGGATGGTGAGTCCCCCACCCCCTAAGACAGTCTTTGCCACAGCCTCACTGGTCTTCTGGAGAAAAAAAAATTCCGTATGTGCTACCTGAACCTCCCTTACGGATTAAAAAAACAACCCTGTGGAGTCTTTTAAGATCTTTTATCATTCTATTTTGGCTTCTTGGAAATGTATATCCTACTAATAATTTATATGAAGTAAGGTTTTGAAAACACCTTCCTTTTAAAGAGTAAGATACATCCAGATTTGTATCACATGCAAGGTGTGTGAGGAACAGCTGTCAGGATGAGCTTCTGCTGTATTGGCATTGAAAACTGGAGCTGAAGACAAAACGTAACAAATTTAACAAAACAGTGGGATCACTGTTGTCCTTCCTACACATCCAGTGTCCCAAACCTAATATCAAGACTCATTTGCAGAAGGCGTGTTGCATAGCAAGGAACTAGGAGGAAGCAATTGTTTTCCTTCACTAAATGTACGGTATTCACTACCTTTCTCCCAAGTACTTGGAACAACCCATCCGAAATACGACATACTATACCTCACTCAAACACACAAGCCTGCAACAGGCATTCCTTTCTCCTCATTAGCAGACAAAGCCAAGAGTGCTGCATTTCTATGGCATGTTTCTCAGGGAAAGGTGCGCACACTTGCTGTGCTTCAAGTGGAAGTCAGTACCTGCTCCTCAGAAGCACTGAGCTCTCACTGCACACACCGTGCAGTGTGCACCTGCACCAGAACTCGCTGTGCAAGTGCAGAACACAAGCAGTAAATCTGGCACTTCTGGCAAGTTCCGGGCGTGCAGGATGTGTGTCACTCAGTTGGAGCACACACTGATTACAGCCAACGTGGTGACTGTTAGGAACGCCCAACCTGCCCACAGGGAACAGATGCCAGGCAGCATGTTGGAGCACGTGATGCTTTCTGCAGGGAGCTGGCACAGCGGGGTCATCCCTGCTCTGCTTTGCCTCAAGAACAAAAGCAGGAGGTGCCACCTTGTGCTGCACCACCCTTACCAGATGGCACAGCAGGCTTCATCCTGCCAAGACGTGTCTTAAAACCAGCTCTGGGTGGCTGAGCTCATGCCTTTACAGCAAACATTCTGATGGCTTACCTACCAGAAGCAAATAAACCAAACACTTAGCTTAAAGGCAATCTAAGTGGCACACAAACTTTTGTTTCTTTGTTTTAATCAGAATTCTTTTGAATACCCCATGCTTTCGACTTTCTTGCTTAAATGCTTCCTAATGAAGTATTTAATGTCATTATTTATTTTTTTTACTATATGGATTCCAAACAAAAATATCACACAACAATGATTTCTAAATAAATCAATGACTTTGTATTACTGTTGAAAGAGTCACAGAATGGATAAGATTGGATAATTGCAATGCATTTTAACATTTAAATACTTTCACATCTATACTTTGACAGAGACTTCTGAAATTTCAAAAATGGGGCAAAGCACGGCAAGAAAATTTATTTTTAACTACAGTGAAACAAAGAAGTATCAAACAGGGAAGTATCTATATGCACGTCTGTAGCAAGTAACTCATTTCTTGAGGTTCAAATACCTAGATCTAGACATTGGAACAGTGCATACCTTAACTGTTTCACATAACCCCTTAGTGTCTGTTAAAATGCCACACTTAATTTCAATGTCTTCTCCTTTGAGGACAGGCTGAGAGAGCTGGGCTGTTCAGCCTGGAAAAGAGAAGGTGCCATGGAGAACTCATGACAGCCTTCCACTGCCTGCAGGAAAGGGACTCTGTCAGGGAGCGTAGTGACACAATAAGGATTTTAAAATAAAACAGGTAGGCTTAGATTAGAACTAAAGAAATTCTTTGCTCAAAGGGCGGTGAGGCACTGGCACAGCTGCCCAGAGAAGCTGTGGTGCCCCATCCCTGCAGGCTTTGAAGGCCAGGTTGGATGGGGCCCTGGGCAGCTGAGCTGCTGGGGGCAGCCCTGCTCATAGCACAGGGTGGGGCTAGGTGAGCTGTGAGGTCCCTTCTCAACCAAAGTAAAGTGAATTTTAGACCTAGAAAATGCAGAGTCAATTAAAATGTATTCTCATACTGTTACAGCTCAAAGAAAACCAATAACATTTGCAGCCCCCCAGCCCACTTAAATAAAACCCAGGAAGTTACAGACAGCAGTTCAGTAGCAGGCCAGATTACCCAGAGAAGAAAAAATCAATCAGCAATCAACAACTCTGTTAAAGCAGCACTGGAAAGCAGCCATGAGTCTTACAAACAAGCATCTTCTATTTAGGACATCACAACTAACTGTTTCTAAATGGACCTAGGGTTATTTCTTCACAAAGAAGTGTGAGTTAGCTAGCACTTACTATAATTTTATGTTTTGTATTGAGTAAAGATAATTAGACTTTGTTGTGTTCTGAAGCTATGGATTGCTGCTTTTTTGTGAGTGTGGGATGTGTTCCTCTAGTCTGGTTTCATTCAGAACAGATTTTTTACAACCATATCAGGTTGAGAGCCTGTGGGTTAAAATTATGGACGAGACCAATAAAGGAATCCAATGGTCTACCAAAATCCAGCCAATCAAGGGCAGCCTGTTGACAAGGCCTTCTTGCTTCAGCTACAAGAAGCATTACACTTGCAGGCTCTCACCCTGATGGGGGATTTCAACCACACAGATATCTTCTAGGAAAACATCATGAGCTGCAAGCAATCCAAAAGACTCATTAAGCACATTTAGAATAACTTCCTGGTCCGGGGATTGGTACTTCAGTTACTTCATTGCCTCAGCTTTCATTGGCAGTCAGGCTCCCCACACCTCCCATGGAGGCTGAATGCATCCACGGATCCAGACAGCACACAACCCAGGGTTCTGAAGGAACTGGCTGATGTGGTTGCCAAGCCACCCTCCATCACATTTGAAAAGTTATGGCTATCAGGTGAAGTCCCTGGTGACTTAAAAAAAGGTAAACCACTCCTATTTTTAGGAAAGGAAGAAAGGAAAACCCAGGGAACTACAGGCCACTGAGACGCATGTCTGTGCCTGGAAAGATCATGGAGACGTTCCTCCTGGAAGAGACGTCACGGTACACGAGGGAAAGCAGGTGAACTGAGACAGCCAACATGGCTTCACCAAGGGCAGATCATGCCTGACCAGTCTGGTGCCCTTCTAGGACTGACTGCATCAGCTGACCAAGGAAGGTCAACTGATGTCACCTACCTGGACTTGTGCAAGTCTTTCACATGGACCTGCATCGCATCCTTACGTCTAAATTGGAGAAATATGAAGAAATATGGAATACTCGGTGGATAACTAATCATTTGGATGATGGCAGCCAGAGGGTTGTGGTCAATACTTCTGTCAAGGTTGAGGCTGATGATGAATAGTGTCCCCGAGGGGCATGTCTTGGACTGCTGTTCGTCAACAACCTTATCAATAACATAAACAGGGGGGTGGAGCGTACCCTCAGCAAGTTTGCTGATGACACCAAGCTGAGTGGTACAGTTTACACTATAGAGGGAACTGGACAGGCTTATAAAGCAGCCCCAGGAAGTGAACTTAATGAGGTTCAACAAGGCGAAGTGCAACATGTTACACTTGGCTCAGAGCAATCCCAAATACATTTAAAGACTAGGAGTAAAACTCATTGAGAACAGCCCTGCAGAGAAAGACCTGGTAGGGGTCCTGGGGGACAAGAAGCTGGACATGAACCAGCAGCAGGTACTTGCAGCCTGGAAGGCCAGCCGTATCCAGGGCTACATCAAAAAATATACAGCCAATAGGGCAAAGGAGGTGACAGTCTCCCTTTACTCCACCATCACGAGGTTCCACCTGGAGTACTGCACTCAGGCTTGGGTATACCAGCACGAGAAAGATGCAGAGCTACTGGAGCAGGTCCAGAAGAGGGCCATGAAGATGCTCAGAGGGCTGGAACACCTCTCCTATGAAGATAGGGTGAGTGAGCTAGCTTTCTTTTTTTAGCATGGAGAAGGTTCTGGGAAGACATCATTACGGCCTTCCAGTACATGAAGGGATCTTATCACCAGGAGGGGGATCAGCTTTAAATCGAAAGAGAGGAGATCAGGCTAGATATTTGGAAGAAATTACTTACTCAGAGGGCAGTGAGGCTCTGGCACAGGCTGCCGGAGAAGTTGTGGGTGCCTTACCCCTATATATATTCAAGGACAAGTAGGATGGGGGAAGCGTGATCTGTGGGTGGCTAACCTGCCCCTGGCAGGGGGCTGGAACGTGATGACTTTTAAGGTCCCTTCCAACCTAAGCCTTTGTGTAACCCAGCAGCTCAGTGCCACACAGCCACTCACTATCCCCCATCAAATGGGATGAGAATGAGAATTAGAAATAGAACAGTGAGCTGAGATAAAGACTGTTTACTAAGACAAAAGAGGAAATCAGAAACAAGAATGCAATGATAACAGAATACATAGATACAATGCAGTTAATCATCAGCTGCTGGCTGATGCACAGCACCAATGCAAGACAAGATCCCACCCTACTGACCAATGCCCAACACACACAATCACACCCCTAGCTAGTGCTGCACAGCTTTATGGCCTACCCCATGGTGTCACACAGTATGGAATGACTCTTGGCTGCCCCAGCTCCATCCCACCTCACCAACTCCCCAACCCATACACTCTGTGCTATAAAAGCAGTGACTCTTCCCTGCTGATAGGATTGGCTCATTCAGCAACCAAAAGTGGTGCAATGTTAATGCTGCTTTAGTGAAACTACAACACTCATATCATGAGCTCCAAGACATCTCTATGGCACAAATTAAAGTACTGTAAATGGAAAGAATCCAGAAATGTGTTTAAAAAGTGCAATATTTTTAAAAAATAAAATCTTTTTAAAAAAATAAAAATGTATCCTTCAGAACGTTATTCTGAGAAGTGATAATTTCATACTACCCATTTCCCTGTCTTTTTGACCAGCTAACAGTAAAGGAAAAAATTTTATTCTTTGTCTCATGGAAAGTCAGCTTATGACCAGTTAGAAGACTGAGATCAAAATCTTCTTGAAAGTTTAGGTGCACAACATCAGTGAGATCTTGCTTCTTCAGATCTGACACTCACTGAGTCATTCAAATAGGTGGTAACGTCTCATTTGACTTTCATTCCTTCAGTACCAAAGCCAAAATAAGCAACAGATTCAATTGTAATTAATAGCTCTGTGATGTTACATACAAGTTCTTGTAGAATTCAGCACGAATCTATGCTTTTTCCTCACAGAAGGCCAGAAACCATTCGTGCCACAATGTTTCTATTTGTAACATAACATAGCTTCAAACAGAACTAGGTAGAAATATGCATAGTTCCATTGATCTCAGTGTTTGGACACTGCAACACAGATGACAGAATTCTGACTGTGAACAGTATTCTTTTTCTAGCTAAATTCCTCAACAGAATGGAAAACCTCCACACATATTTAATGCAAATGCACACAATGTGCTACAGTCTGTTCTAGAAGTACATATCCTTTGCTGGCAGATGGCAGAAGCAGCACCGGCCAGAAACAAGATCACCAGAATTCTGAAGTTCCTGAGCAGCAAGGTAGGCACAACTTCTGTCTACAAAGCAAAAGACACCTCAGGAAGTTCTGCAGGTGAGAAACTTGAAATCAGAACGCTTTTATATTTTTTGCATCTTCACATTCTTTGAACTTTTGTTTTTCACGTAGTCCAATAAGACAAAAAAAAAAACAACTTTAGAAAAGTAGGTGCATATTTTATTTTTTTTACAAACATGTTTAATGCTGTACTGACATTCAGTGGGAAGGTCACGGACCAAAGACTAAACCACTCTGGTGTTACCAAGTTCTGACACTCTGGGCCAAGCAATACTTAGGAGCTGTGAACGCCAACCCAAGCACCTTGGCAGGATGTCCTAGGAACAACCAACTGGTGACATGACAGAACATCTAGAGTCACATTTTGAGAAAACTTCAGCTTCAGAGCAGTGAGAGGTCTCAGGGAGATGCAACAAAGAACTGGAACCAAGCCAGGGCTGCCCTGGCCTGCACCTGGGGCCTCCATGCACTTGGAGTGCAGGGAAGGTAATCTGCAAGGTCAGTGCTACTGTCACTGTAAGACTACGTATGTGTACACAGTATTTTGTTGCAAACTGCACATGTGCTACAGTTAATATTAATGGGAGCCCTCTCTCCTTCTCACGTCTCACACAGAAAGTCTAAGGGTCAAACCAAAACTTTTAGTAAAACTTTGCAAGCCTGCCTTTGTGCCCCATGTCCTCCTCAGGAGCGGAACATCCGGAGCCGCCTCCATGACAGAGCTGTACAGCACTGCCTCGGGTGCCAGCCCACTCCTAACTCGGCCTAAGATCCGCGTGGCTCATCCCACATCTCTCCCTAGCACTACGCACCACCAGTGAGGCGCGCTGCACGTTTCCTACGCGACCCACGACCACCAGAAACCGCTGCCATCTGTTCTGCTCGTCTCGGTGCTTTCCGGCTGGGTCCTCGAGCTCCCGAGCCGCTGCCCCGGCACGCACCGCACGCACAGAGCGGGGCTCCCGGGAGCCGGCGGCGGGAGGCGCCCCAGGCCCACCCCATCGCGCCTGCGCAGAGCCGAGCCCAGCCGCGCCCTGCCGCCGCTCACGGACACGCCCAACCGTCGCCGTGCGGCCGTTGGAAGCCCACCGGCCGGCAGCGTCCCCGCGTGACGGCGGAGCCGACGGTCGGCGGACACCCCCCGCTGTCCCCCGACGCTAGTCTCCTCTCCCCCCCACCCCGCCTCGCGGCCCGGCGTAAAGGAAGAGCCGAAGCTCGGCTCCGGCCGCGGCCAATCGGAGCGCAAGGCGTTCGTCCCGCCCCAGACTCTCCGGCCAATCAGCGCGCTTCGGGGCAGGAACGCGAGAGCGGATTGGCTCCGCCGAGAGCTGCTGGCCTCCCGCCCACCAAGAGCAAAAAAAACGACGGTAGCACAGAGGCCCAAAAAGCCCGAGGGAAGACGGCGAGCAGGCCGCAGGCCAACCGCGGCCCGATGCCCCTACGGACAGCGCCCGCGAGAGTCCGAAGCGGCCGCCTGCCCCGCGCCGCCGAGCGGGGAGGCGAAACGGCCGCGTGCCAGCCGGCCGCGCTTACCTCATGGGGGGAGCCGTCCGCCTCCGCTTGTGGTGATCTTGGTCACAAGTGGCGCGCCGTAGATTCGCCGCGTTGCGTCACGACGCAAGGGCAGCGGGGCGGGAGAAGCTCCGCTCACGTGACGCGGCGCCGGGGCGGGAAGCCGGGGCGCCAGAGACGTCGCGTGGCGGTGCGGCCGCCGCCATGTTCCCGTGCGCGGCGTGCGGAGCCACGAGGAGCGGGAAGCCATTTGTAAAGTGCCTTAACGTTTTGTTGTCCCGTGAAGAAAATGTAACACTCAAACGCTTAGTAATTCTTTCCTTCTGAAAGTTTGGCGATTGTTTCAATACCGAAAGCAAAAGGAGCGTGGCCTCAGGAACCCAAACTTGTAGAATCATTGAAGCGAGTTGGAAGGAAGCCTTAAGAGCCATCTGGTCCAGCTCCCCTGCAATGAACAGGGACACCTAAAGTTCCATCAGACTGCTCAGAGCCTTGTCCAGCCTGACCTTGAGTGTCCCCAGGGTCAGGCATCCACCACCTTTCTGGGCAACTTGTGCCAGTGCCTCACCACCCTCATCTTAAACAGAAAACATGCTCCTTAGATCCCATTAAAATCTCCCTGTTTAGTTTGAAACCATTTCCCCTTGTCCTGCTGAAGAGTCTGTCCCTTTCTTACAGCCCCCTGTAGATACTGAAAGGCAGCTCTCAGGTCTCCCTGGAGCCTTCTCCAGGTTGAACAGCCCCAGCTCTCGCAGCCTCACAGCAGAGGTGTTCCATCCCTTGGATCATCTGTGGTGGAAAAGGAGCAGTTGCTATTTCCCAGGTTTTTAAAATGTAGGTCTACTATTCATTTTCTGATTACACAGCCTTTTTTACTAAATCCTATTTAACTGAAACACCATTTAGCCTTCTTCAAAGCCACTGTGGGTGGTAGCAACACAAGAGAGGACACTATGTTTCACCAGTTATCATATCCTCTACAAAAAAGCACGGCCAGGTTTCCTAATTAGGCGTAACAATTCTGTTTCATTTAGCCAATTTGTCATTGGCTAATTTGTTAGCAATATAATAGAGTTGCTGGATCTGTGGTGTGTTGTAAGGATCAAAAATGGTTTAAGGACAAGCAGCCCCTACAGCCTGAAGGCTGAAAAGATTGCAATTGCAGAATCATAGTATGGCTTGGGTTGGAAGGGACCTCAAACTCCACGCAGCCCCACCCCATGCTGTGTGCAGGGCTGCCCCCAGCAGCTCAGCTGCCCAGAGCCCCATCCAGCCTGGCCTTGAGCGCCTCTGGGAAGCCATGCCAGTGCCTCACTGTCCTCTGAGTGAAGAATTTCTGCCTAACATCTAACCAAATTCTCCCCTCTTTCAGTTTAAAATTGTCTGCCCTTGTCCCATCACTATCAGACTGTGTAAGAAGTCAGTCTCCCTCCTGTTTATGAATTCCTTTTAAGTAACAGAAAGCCACAGTGAGGTCTCCCCAGAGCCTTCACTTCTCCAAGCCAAACAAGCCCAGCTCCTTCAGCCTCTCTTCATAGGAGAGGTACTCAAACTGTTTGAGTATCTTTGGGACCCTCAAAAGGGAAGAATGCAAACAGACTCCCCCCCCACTACAGGTCGTATGCAGTCAAGTTCCCCACATTTGGGGAAATTACAGGAATCAGTGCACCTGGAGTGCAGAGGGTAAGACTTACCCTAGGAAAACCACCTGCTTGATGACAGTATCTCCCCAGCCATGTGAAATGAATCAACAAATTTGGAAGTATGATGAGTATCATTAGAGAAAGTGTAACGGAGAGCACTGGTGAGAGAAGGATCTCTTTTTTTGTTGTTGTTTTTGTTTGTTTGTTTTTTTGTTTTGTTTTTTTTTGTCCAGTACCTGTAAGTTGTGGTATATACTTTAATTGTCCTCTATATAATAACAAATCTAAAGAGAGAAAGACTCCTTGAGTTATGGTACAGATATATTAGGATATAGATGTTTATGTACCTCTACAGTAACATTTAAACACTTTTGTAGGCTCTTAAACCTACAGACAACAAGAAATCACCAGTGGTTTAAAAAATATCTAATTAAGAACAGTTTATTTGATAACAGTATAGTTGTTCTTGATTTTTTAAGAATGGGAAAGTAGCAAAGCAACATTTTTATATCCCTCAAGTTTAGTTTCTTTGAATGTTACAAGTTTCTTTTATATTTCTGGAAATTTTTGAAGGTCTGGGTCTCAAGTAACATCTGTATTTAAGTATTTGTACCCAGGACATTTTGAAGCATAGCCTGAAGAGGGAGCCATGAGTATTGTAAAAGCCATAAAGTCAGCTTAGCTACTAATAAAGGGAAAACTATATCTGTAACAAAAACGCTTTTTTAAATTTTAGTTTCTATTAAGTGTTTACAGACATGCCTACATTTAACACCCTCATATATACATACATACATAATTGAAGTCATGCTGCAAATTAAAATGCCTGTTCTTTATTCTGAAATAGTTATATGGGATAAAATACATCTAAATACAAACTAAATAAATATGCTGGTGGTTAAGTAGTTAATATTTCATTTTCAAATTAAATGTGAGCATAGAATGTATTTAGTTGCTAAGAAAAAGTGGCATTAGGAATCATTCTACAGTTGCAATATTCCTTCAGCTTTAAAACTGAAACGATTTCACTAGAAGTGCTGCTTATTTACAGTAGTACTAGGGTTTACCTAGCTGTGTAACCTAAGTAACAAAGGTAGACAGAATTATTATTTTCTGTGCTCATTCTTGTACAAGAAGCACAGAGCTTTGTCTCATTTAGGATGAGAAAAGAATCACAACAATCATACTTACCAAGTTTGAGTTATGGGTTTTCTTGCACATCACACCTTTTTAAGGAAACACCTGTGACTATGGAATTTGACCATGACCATGTAGGTACCAACTTGAACAGACTGAATGGTGCAGAATGGTGTCCACAGGATGGCCAAATAGTTTGCAGTAGTGACTGTAAGGGGTTGACAACCGTCAGTATTGTTTCCCAGAGTGGCAAGTTTTTGACGGAAATCTGCATACAGTTTTATTCTGTCTATGCAATCACAGCCGTAAGGAAAAGGTCAGACAGAATAATTACGACGTAAACAACAGGAACTCCTTTTTGCCCCTTCTGTGTGCATATACACACATGCACACGCACACACGTGCATGTCTACCTTCCTCTTTAATCCAAAATGCTTTTCCCACAGGAAAAATAAATAAACAAACAAACCTTGAGAAGCTTTATCAAGTGGTGGCTCTTCTCTCATTTGCAAAGCAAGACTGAAAGAACTGCTGTGGGGCTGCCCCTGTAGACCTCGGGCTGAACCAGCCTTACACTTCATTCCTTGCTGCCACCTGTGGGAAAGGGCCTGAGCCTGCAGCTTGGTGCTGACATGCACCGTCCACTACCTCATGGCCATGCCAGCACTGGAAACAGAGGAAGCCAGTCCATGCTTTGCTGTGGAATGCCAGCTAGGTCATGCTACCTACTGGACATATGCCTTCATTACAGGCTGTGTCTTCTTGTCCACATCATGCTAACCCCTAGGTTTTACAGTTCGGTTGTGCCAATTAACTCATTTGAAGTAGATATAGTTACTAGTTTTCATGTGCACTAAATGCTCTCCTGCTGCTTTATGCTTTTGATCAAACTTCTCTGTTTTAACATAGGTAACCTGATGTAAACAAAATGCAATAGAAGCCATCGTCTTTCTCCACCTTTTCCTGTTATTAGAACTGCAATATAGATGGGTACAGAGAAAAGCAAGACAGCATGCACACAGGCTTTAAGTAATGCTTGGAAGTGATCTGAATTTCCTATTATTTCATACAGTTTAGGAAAAGGAAAATTTTGAGCAGCTTCAAGAATGCTTTTTCAATGAAAAAAATGCTATTTTTGGCAGCTTTTCAAATTTTTATGTGGCAGTTAGTGGAATTTGAAAAGAAAAAATCCCAAGCGGATAATGCTCGAAGTGTTGTCCTCCCCCCACCATTTTAAAGCAAATACTTAGGTTAACAAATTCTAATCAAGGAGAGTAACTGTACCTAAAAATCCTTTCCTGTGGCCCATGAGTAGCACCATCAGAGCCTCGTGCTTCAAGGAACATCACACACTTCCTATTCAGCTCCCGAAGAAATGAAAAAAAAAACCTTCTTTATAAATATGATGCACAAAAATAAATACAAATAAACAGTCATATAAAACAATTCCGCATATGCACAGACAAAACACTTTGTACACACACTACAAAGCTCTCAAACGTTCGTCTGTTAAGGAACATGACCATTTTTCATTGCTGACAAAGATGCACCTTGTGCAGAGTGTACTTTGAAGCTCGAGCAAAGTTTTGTTGTTCTTTTCCCCTCCTAAGGGTAATGTTTTGTTGCAAATAGAATCCAAATTCAAGGCCTAGTTAAATTTTTGCAAGCACTTCTACACATCTGCTTAGGTCCACAAAGTACAGTTGCTACTCCTGCCTTGAGGAGGAAGTAAAAATGACAAATTCCTCACAAAAAACCTTGGAGGATTTAGATTATAAAATGCAAGCATATTTTCTGAAAGTGTTTGCATGTTTTAAGACTGAGCAAGAGTACATGAGGTTACTAGGAACCACCTAATCACCCATCACCAACAACCCATTCTTCATGAACTGCTGGATCTACTGGGAGGCTGTGCAGGACTGCTGTCCCTCAGGCAGGGTGGGAAGGCACTGCTACCTTATTCACATACTTTGTTAGAAACCAGTGGAAATATCCAAGTGACTTCTCAGCACCTTCGAAAAGAAGATTCAGGCCCATATGAAAAAAATCTGTGAGAAAGAACAAACCAGTACATGACAATGCTCTCATTGTTAGCAAGCCAATTTTAATTTCCTGTTCTATTTTTCTGTAACTTAGTGATTTAATGTAGCAGTATCCCTTGGCAAAATTATTAATATTTAAGCTCTGAGAAGTGTGGCTGAGAAGCTTATCCTAACTAAGTGCTAACTATAAGTAAATTCTTTGCAGCTGAAAGCCAGCAGCCTGTGCCTGCTCCCACCATGGGAGCTCCCAAGGGCACCACCAAGCCACCTCCCTCACTACTGATGGCCGCTGCCTGCTGCTTCCCACAGATGTGGCACTTAGCAGGCCCCTTCAAGGTTTCTCCCCTCCCAGGGATGGGTACCCAGACTTCTTAATGTTGAGATGTTGTATTTCCTCACCTCTTTCTTTTTTTCTGAAACAAAACCAGCTAGCGCTGGGCAGAGGACAAGTGAGCAGAGGGCAGATGCCATCTGAATGTGCTATCACTTGATCAGAGTTGATAAGGCTTCCTTATGACTTGTCCTCAGTTGTGCTTGTGTTATTACACACTCAGAGTCCTTGTATATTCCAACAATGGAAAAGCATTTGCCATACATTTAAAAAATGACTTCTAATCCCTTAAGTTCCATGTGCAAGTTTTGCCCATGTAGACGTCCTTTGCATCCTAGCAATGAACAAAGTGAAAATGAGACAGGGAGACCATGATGAGAAGATTGTGCTCACGACTTTCTCATGAATCAGTATTTTGCTTACAGCAAAGAACCTGGGAACTCTGGCTTCTTGCTGGCACTGGCCACATTGGCATGGGCTCCTGTGTCATCAGTGCAGGGACAGTTGCACAACCTTCTCTGTCCAAATGTGGACTATGGCCATCCTTAACTAGCAAGGCATTTTGTAACGTTCTCCAAAAAAGCTAAATGCTCTGTTCTGAGAGGAATGACTAGCAGGAGTCAAAGTCAAGCTTCTTGGGAGTGAAGCTGTTGAGAAAAAGAAGCATAACAACATGAGCAACCTTCATCTTCCACTTTCGGAGCAGATGATGACCTGATTAGTTCTGCTTCTAAGGAATCTGCTCATCTCCCTGTGCCTTCAGCTCCAGTCATCAGCAGCCTATTATTTCACTCTTCTCTGTGATTTTAGCTGACTGTGACGTTTTTTACTCTTGCCTTTTGAGACAAACTCTGTTTGTCTAATATATATTAAAAGAAAAAAGAAAAAAAGAACTTTCACACCTAGCTTGAAATTAAACCCACTAATTTATAAAGAATATTAGATTATCTAATTTCTTCTCTTAAAGTAATAAGCAGTAGGGAAACAGAGTCACACCCTCGAGTAGTTGATTCTCTCCCTGTAGGACGGAAGCCTTGGCACAATGCACCAGGGAAACAAGCAGACTTTGACCACCCATGTAAGCACCTGGTGCCAACTGAGGTGCTCCAGGGTGCCATTTCCCTGGCCATGTTCACACAGGGTTGCCCTTGTTGAAGCCAAGTTGCTTACCACCAGTCACATCATGTTTATTGTGCCTTAGTAGGGCCTTCAGGAGGATCTGTTCCATAATCCTGCCAGGTACAGAGATGAGACTGACTGAGCTGTAGTTCCCTGGATCTTCTTTTTTCTATGTTTCCCCTTTCCCAGTCAGTGGGGACTTCACCAGACTGCCATGACCTTTCAGATACGTTGGATAGCAGCTTGGCAACTTCATCTGCCAGTTCCCTCAGAACCCATGAATGGATCTCATCAGGTCCTGTGGACTTGTGCACCTTCACATTCTTTAGATGGTCTTGAGCCATCCTTCTTCCAGTTCTTACTTCTGCTTTCTGCAGCTTGGGCAGTGCAGCTAGAGCCCTTGCCTGTGAAGACTTTCATAATCCTACCTTACCAGAGAGAAGTACCTCCCTTCACAGTCACCCCTTACTCGTATCACTGCGTTTTGGCAGTATATGCATTTGTAGACAACAATTTTCAAGGATGAAGTACAGGAAGAGTGAAATTTCATCAACAAGTCTCTGATGATGTAGAAGTTGAAATTTCCCTCCAATATTCCATTACATTTTTTTGGCCATGTGACAGATGGCAGCAAGGGGGCAGTCTGAAAGAATGGCATCTGACATGGAAGTGCATATGAAGCAAAGATGTGTCAGTGCATCACGAACATTCAATTTAATTATCAACATGAATTGCCACTTTAAAAGCAACTAACAGCTGCTGATTTGGTGGAGAAAACATACTTCTGATGGCTGACTTCGGCCAAAACATGTTTACAAAAAACTTTGTTGTTATTCTACAAACAGAACACCATGTTAAAGAAACACATACTATGTAGTGAATCTTAATAGTGTGCTCACAGCACAAGAAGAAGAAATTTGAACTAAATGGGGAAAAAGCAGAACTGAGACCTGGAGATGTTTATTCACTATAACAGCTCTGCTGACCCCAATGATTATTCCCAGAAATAAACATTCATAGGCAAGTCTTTGAATCAAATTCAGCAGACTAACAGGGTTGCTCTTCCTATTTAAAGCCTTCTGCAAAGGACAACATTAACATAACAGTGTATCTTTATTCACAAAGGTCCATAGTGAGATCCTGTATATAGGCAGGAGGAATCAGGTCGTGCAAATTACGTGAATTCAGGAACTGAAATGTGAGGTAGGCGGCATAAATATGGGCATACTATAAAAGAGAAATAAAGTGGTTTTAATAAAATAATGTCAAAATTCCCATTGCTCTGAATTTTAAAACATAACACATTGCTCTTTATAAGAATGAATTATGTGTAACCCTGTTTCATTGCATCAGGGATAAGTTCACTATACTGATTGAATACCAAATGCATATCATCTAGCAGTATGCCAAAAATAATAGCATTGTGTTTATTTTTTTCCTCAAATTCAGGTCTGTAGAACATGTGATCTATGTGTTTTTCCAGATCAGGAGGTTACAAAGCATAAGAACTAAAACGTGCTTAAATAATTTGGTTATGAGAGTCTATCTATTTGGTCCCTGGGTTCAGTGTTTCATCTGACTGCCCACGGAGCTTTGATATCTCCAGGAAAAAGGCTGCAAACACTTTTGTTCCTTCAATGTAGTTGCATCTGTGAAAAAGGAAAAAAAGAGAATAAAGTCCTGTGAGGCCAATCAGCTGTTCAGTTAGTGGCCTAGTCCTAGTTTTGAGTATCTCAGATGAATTTGTGAGGTTGGACACCAAAAAGAACCAACAAAAGATCCTCTGTATTATATATTAAACAAAAACACCAATTCATTTGCGACAGGTTTAACAAGCAAAATCACTGCCAGCTCCTTAACTCTGTCTTGTATCATCCATCATTCTGGTTCAGGAGAGGGGTATGAGGAAAAGCACCTCTCCAAGGATGAGAAAAATAATGTTCTAAGACCCCGTTCATACCTGTGGTGATAGCAAATTTCTGAGTTGTGAGTATAACTGTCACAGCCAAAATAAAAGGTTAGAGAGGTGACTTCATTTTCTTCTCCCATGTAAAGAGTAAAGATAGCTTACTCATGATCATTTACATTACAAGGAACATCAGGAAGAAGCAGCTTCCTGAAAAAAGGGCACAGTGCACTGAGATTCTGGATGCAGTGCAACTGGCGTTCCTCTGCAGCATTCCTCCAGAAAATTGTTTCAGTGTAATGTACCCTGGTTACTGTCATCTGCAATCATGAGTTAGAGCTATACCGAGAGGAAAAAAAAATCATTTGAGAACTACGGCTGTTCTCCAGTTCCTTCTGTTCAGCACAGCCCAAATCAGAATCTGCACAAATACTTGGGCAACAAATTAATTTTGATAGAATTAAACTAATTAGGGTCCCTCTAATATAAATATACTTCTGTCTGCATTTGTCCTGAAAAGCATCAAAATCTGTTCTTAAATATTAGCCTGAATACATCCAACTCTAAAACTTCAAAAATAGATTCTGTGAGAGAAAAGTGCTCCTCTACATCATCATCCTCCAGACCAGAGACAAGTTTCACAGAATCACAGAATTGTAGGGGTTGGAAGGGAGCTCCAGAGATCATCGAGTCCAACCCCCTGCCAAAGCAGCTCCCTAGCCCAGGTTGCACAGGTAGGCGTCCAGGTGGGTCTTGAACATCTCCAGAGAAGGAGACTCCACCACCTCTCTGTGCAGCCTGTGCCAGTGCTCCGTCACTGCACTGTGAGGAAGTTCCCATGTACATTTATGCAGAACTTCCTATGCCTCAGTTTGTGGCCATTTCCCCTCATCCTATCACCACACACTGCAGAGAAGAGTCCAGCCTCATCCCTTTGACTCCCACTCCATAGATATTTATAGATGTGGATAAGATTGCCTCTGAGTCTTCTTTTTTCAAGGCTGAACAGAACCAGGTCTCTCAGCCTCTCCACATAAGGGAGGTAGGTGTTCCACACCCTTTATCATCTTTGTTTGACTGGCATGGCACAGACAGTTGTCACTCTGATGTATTTAAAGACTTAGTAGATATGTCATGAAAAACACATCATAAATCTGGAATTTTGCTTTCTGCTATATGTGTTATATGTAGGTACCATGGAACTCTGATTCTTCTTCATTTCTCTTATAGGGGAAATGAACAAGTAAAAGAAACCTGCTTATTTTCTCATTCTGGGAGTGTTCCCCATCGTCAGCTGCTCCAATCGGAAACATGATCACCCTTTTCTGTGTTATAGTCTGAAAGATTCTGGCAATAGGAATTGTTGAACCGTCCCGAATAAAGTCTGGATCTTCTCCAAAAACTGGAACACATGCAAAGAATGAATTAATTCTTAACTGAAATAAAAGGTACTTCTGCTACCAAATACCTACGTTTTTCTGCTTGAGTAAAAATTGTTTTGTGTGCATAGCCAATTGATTTAATGAATCAGTTGTACCTTACTGTTCCATCTCTGTATGAGTGCATGAAAGAACTAAACAAGCCTTTTTGACTGATCCTATCAAACGCATACCAACTCAGCAAGATGTGAAGGCCTCTGTAGCTGAGTTGTTCTGTCAAAATCAGTGAGATTCCTTAGGGTGAGTATAGCATTGAACATGGAGTCCTTTTCCTCTGTGGATGAGCACATTTCCCCTGCAGACTTGCAGATATATCAAAAACTGAAAAAGAAGAGACATACCTGTTCTTATTGCCCTTCTTGCTGCTTTATATAGTGGATCATTAACATCAGTGACCCAGGGCTTGGCACCCAGGGGCATGGACACTTTCAGTTTGTTTGGACTGTTCCTCTTGGCAAATACATCCTCCAAATGGTTCACCACCTGCAGGGCAAACAGGCAAACACCTTCTATCTAGAATCTTTTCATCTTCTTGAAACTACCCTTGTAAGCAATTAAATGCAAGAAACGTTCTTTCAGTTTACTACAGAGGTTGTAAAGATGCGAGGTGCTAAGAAGGACTTAGCCTACACAGTAGATAGTATCTGGCTTTAGCTTCTTACCTGTTGTTTCACATCTGAAAGTTCCATGTAGGGGACTTGGCGGATTGAGAATTTCCCTATGACTTTTGCTGGAATTACTGTTTTAATTCCTGGTTCATGAAAAGCTCCTTCAATCCCATGAATAGAGAGAGAAGGATAATGCCACAAGTGTAGAAGTATTTCTTCCTTCAAAAAATAAGATAAAGAATAGAATGGATGACACTGGGGCCATTCACAACTGGTAGAATCAAACTGAAGAAGCACACCTTTTCTATCCATGTTGTACTTCGAGAGCTCTGTGTTCTAAAGATGTTTGGTTTGTAAATAAAACTAATGCTACCTTTTCATTAAAAAAAAATAATACTTCTGCGTCCAGTCTATATTTGTTTCCCTTTAGAAACATTTAGATGAGAAAAGCTTTTAATACACAGAAAGAAAGTCAGAGCACTATTAAAAATATTTTGGCAGTGAATTTTTTGGTGCCACGTTAAACCAGAACAACTGATCTGACTATCAGAACTTCCACCAGGAGAAACCCATGACCAGTTTAGCCAGACCCAATTCAGATGATACAGGGGAAAAAATATACTAATGACCAGTTAAATAACACAAGTGGTAAGAGAATAATGTTCAGTAACTGGACCTTTTTCTGGAGGAGATAAGGAAAAATAAATAAATAAGTAAAATAGAGTGCTTATTATAAAGGGGAGAGGAGTGAAAGGGCATCCTTTTTTTTTTTTTTTTTTT
>VXAB01010471.1:348477-451606 GCA_013399175.1 Odontophorus gujanensis | reverse complement strand
TTTTTTTTCTTTTTTTCTCTAGTAACTCTTTGTAAACTGGACTGAGTTCAGAACTCCAGAGTGCTGCTCTTACTTTGCAATCCAGCTTTCTGAGCCTGGAGCTTTGTGTACACATGCAATTTCATCCATAACTAGGAAAAGCATCAAAACTTATTTACTGTTAATTATACAAGACCAATTATTACAGTTGAGTTTAGGCCATTTCAGAAGCTTTTTCATGGAAGTAACAACTAGTATCAGTATAATTACATTAGTGATAAACTATGAGTCACTCTACCCTTTCTCCAGCTGCAAGTCTTGTGCAGAGAGACCTTTCTAAGCCAGCCCTTTTCTTCAGTTTTTATGTAGTAGGTATTTTTAAATTCTGGCAAAGAGGCTTAAACCAAACTCCTTGGTTTGCATTATTCTTTTTCACTGATTTTTCATATTTTGGATTACTTTACCCAGAAGTTTACATTTTCTGCAGATTAATTTTGTTTACTTTTTGGTGTTCTGTGCTCCTTTATTTTGAGTTTGCCATTGACTGAAAATATCTTTCAGTCTGGCTTTATCCATAAGCACAACAAATGGGTAATTTAAATTCTTTCTGCTGTGCCTTTATTTTTACCTTGGTGTTGTAGAGGAGTTTTTTCACTCCACTATTATTTTTGTGTTCCTCTATATCATATTCAATGGATTCATACAGTTTCTTCTCCTCATCTGTCAGGGGAGCAACAGCGTCATAGATTCCGGGGATCTGAATTTGACCTGTGGGATCTACAAGGCTGTCTACAAAAGAAAATGAATATATCAGTAATAGTAGGACTTATTTCTTCTACTTGGCAATTGCAACATCTTTTCCTTTTTACTTAATTCTTTTGAGTTTACAACTACTACAAGTCTTTGCATCCATCAAGTTGCCTCACCTAACTTGATGTTCTTTCATCTAAATAAGAAGAGCACTGAACTGTTGTTTGTTTGTAGTGGTTACTTGTCAGCCCAGCTGCAGACGTGAGAGCATCACCCAGTGAGAAACAAATCAGCATTAGAAGATTGGGTGTTGCTGTTCAGGTTGCCCACAATCCTTGTCCATCCTTCATTAACAGATGAGTATTAGACTGAAAGGACAGCAGGCACACGTCTGGCTTTACCAGGGACATTCCCTTCCTCAGCTGCTCTCACCACACTTACACTGAGCTTTGGAAACCTAGGAATCATGCTTCAGTTAGACTTGCCCCATTCAGGTCAATCAAACATGGCCCTGATCTTCATTAGGTTGATTGCTAGTTCCTGTTCCCCAGCTACTCCTGAGCCACGGTGCATGTTATTACCCAGCAGAGCTATCAGGTCTGTCAGCGGCTCGTGAATGATGCCTCCGAAAGTTCCAGAGTGAAGATCCTTGTCACCACCTTCCACCTGTGCCAAAAACACTGCTTACATATCAATAGTCCCTAACTCATTCTTTTGTAAATATTCATTTTCCTCAGGAACTGACAGCTTTGCATTTTCAAATGAGGCCACAAATAGAAAACTATTATGTGTTTCTATTCATAAAATGAGAAACATGTCAGGAACAGCCTGCTTCTGGTAAAGAGAAGATAGGCCTTTGTTGATAACCAATGGAGAGAGAAACTCAGCTGTCTATACTACTTAGAGGCACTTGAAAGCAAGGATCCTTCTCCATTCCTTCCTTTGCTTCAGTAAAATTAAATACGTCATAAGCAAAACACTTGCATATTGCATTTTTTGGCAATGTAGAATAAGCGCAAAAATCTTCACAACAGAGGCAAGAAAGAACCTTATTTGTTCTGCATTTAGAAAATATATGTCCAAGTTTGAATCCAGATTGTAACAACCAAGAATTCAGAGGTCTCTCGAATCACACAACTTTAGAACAGAGAAAGGCATTTGGTTTATTAAGTGGGTTGTTTTTCCAGACCCAATTTCACACTCAGGTTTATCGTAAAATATATTCCTGCAACAAACTTGTTTATTCTTCTCTAAACCTCATTACAGCCAGCTGTCTGGTAGCAGGTAGAGATCATTTCTGATGTTTCAATGTCATCACCTTTCTAAACCAAGACTTAGATGACTTGAATAAAGGCTGCTGAGGTTCTTTGGGTTAAAATCAAATTTCATTCCTTTTCAAACGTAAAGGTTAATGCACATTTTTAGTTCTCTAGTTCTTTCATCTTCTCTCTGACTTTCTTTTATGCTTAAAGTTTCCAGATGTGAAACTTCTCTTCGTTTCACAGTGGCTCATGTTGGCTGCTAAATGTGCTGCAGAGCTCTGTTATATGCTACTGCCAACGGTTACAAAAATTTGTACTGCTTTTAAAAATCAGAGATCCAACTAAATTGTGGGCCTTCAGGAAGTGATGTTGAGTTAAGTTATATCTGCTGCAGAAGGGGAAGAACAGTAGGAGAAATAGGTTTAGAGGGGTGGTAGTAAGAATTTGGAAGTGTGGTTATGTAAGAACCATCCTGCAGGAAAAGGGAGATGTGAGGGTGGAGCAACGACAAACAGCTAGAACGGGAGGCAAGTAATGGGATAGGAGAGAGATCAAAGGATGAAGTGAAACTAATGAAAGCAAGTAAGGCTAACATCTGAAAGAGGAAAATGAAGTGCATGGAAGGAAGAGCTGCATTTGTAAACATTCAACTTTCTCTCAGCTTTTCTCTGCATATGGAGACGGATGTGATCTCAGATACATCACTACTCCCTGTCAGGGACCCACTTCACACAAGCCCATGTCCCTTACCTCCACAGAGAAGCAGGCATTGCCCCGAGTCCCATATATAAGGGCAGGCTTCTTCTTGCTGAGCCAGAGGTTGTCCGAAATCACGATGTAATCAACATCTGAGAAAAAGCCCTGTTTTTCTTCTTCTAGTAGCTTTTCCAGCCCCAAAGACCCTGCTTCCTCCATACCTTCAATAACAAACTTGAAATTTACTGGCATAGCCTGAAGGAACATCAGAGAAGTCTGGATAAGGAACAAGCACTTTCAGAAATAAAGAGGAATCTGTAAAAAGCAAAAGCAGATTGACTTGCAGTATATATTAAATGAGAAAGATGTGGAGTATACAGCTTGTTTTAATAGAAAAGGCCTTGTTAGATACATAAATACAGTTTTCCAGCAAAACTTGTTTTTCTCTACTTAATGTATATATATATTTATAACAATGTTTGAGCAAATCTTTTTCACTTTTCAAAAAACTTTTCGGGCTGTCATGGGATTTCTCCGGGTAATATTAAGTATTTTAATCACTTTGGAAAACATATGTAATAACAATGGCATTTTCACAGAAAATTTCCAGCCCCTTAAACTTGCACTACCAGCACCCATTTTGGGATCACTTGCAAAATTCCACTGCTTCTGTTCTCTCAGCACATTACCCA
This sequence comes from Odontophorus gujanensis, assembly GCA_013399175.1. Classification (NCBI taxonomy): domain Eukaryota; kingdom Metazoa; phylum Chordata; class Aves; order Galliformes; family Odontophoridae; genus Odontophorus; species Odontophorus gujanensis. The sequence goes on along the minus strand of VXAB01010471.1, from coordinate 448,227 downwards.
TCACGAAGGTTAGTCACCTTTGTTGGTGAATCCCAGATAGTTGTCCTCGTGAACCTGTAGCCCTGCTGGCTCTTAAGAGTGCATTTCTAAGACTAACTATGAGAAATGTTGTGGAATAGTGAGAGTTACAAGTGCTGACATATCCTATAGGAGAAATAAATTTCTCATCTGCCCATTTCAATTCATTTTCTGATTACAGGCTGTAAGGATGCTTTCTGGTTTGATTCAGTTCTCAGATTAAGCTCAGGAACAAACATTTAGAATGAAATTAACTTGTGCAATAGATGTTCACTTCTGCATTGTTCACCAATGGCACATCAAACAACCACAGAAATTCAGGAACAAACCATTCATGAGTATTTCCTATGTCTGTGCTCTTCTCTAGGGGAAGGTGCAATTACAAAGATTCATTTTTGTTTGCATGTTAAAAATAACATGATAGCTGTTGGCGTATGATAAAAGCCTTTGACACTGCACAGTATTCTCCTTTGAAGGACAATGACAGCAAGACTATTTTTACATTGCTTACAGGCTACTCAAAATAAAAGTAGTTGAGTACACATTCATACTGGAGTGGGACAAGTGCACTATTAATGGCATTAGAAATAAGCTAATATTTCAAGATAAACATACTGTTGGGAAAGAGACTTATTATCTAAGTCAGAAGAAGGCAAATGCATTCCTCCAGAGATACTGTAATAATAACCAGCTCCTCACTGATACCTACTATTTTCAAGGCTCTGTATGTTTCCACTGCATTTATCCAAGCCAACACAGGTCCTTTGTTATCTGTTGCTCCGCGCCCATAGAGATTTCCTTAAACAAAAACAAAAAACATTTTCCAAGCAATTTTAACACTTTGTGAGTCACATCAATGCAATTGACAGATTGCTGCCACAGAAGCTGTACCAGCACGTCAAGTGAGGTGCCAACAGAATCAAGACTTCACTGGCATGTTTTAAATAAGGTGGTATCTGTTTACCAGTGAACTTGTATGCTAGTTTTTATTGTGATTTTTTTCTTCTGTATACATCATACAGTGGTTTCTGCTGCATGATGTTTTTTGATTTCCACTTCTATTTTGAAGAGCTGCTTGTTCCCTCCAGACACGCCTGGAGAGTTTGCACAAAATGTAGTTTCTGCATAGATAACATGCAGCAAAAGAGCACAGATGAGCACCACCACAGAAGCAAGAACTGCAAGTACAAGAAGCATGAACTGCAAGTAACTTGTAGTTAAATGAACTTTTTAACATTCAGCTATACAGTTACATACAAAGACAGATTTTGTTTTTATGTACAGCAGTAAATATCCATGGGAGTCCCCACTGTAGGCAAAAGAGTTACCTTGATTAAGTTGTTTGGAACCAGCTGCAGCAGATGGGAAACAGTGACTTAATGGCTTAATGGCTACAGGACTGGGAACCAGGATCTCTGTGTTCTTGGCTTTTCTCACCCTCTGACCCACCATCCACCATTTGTTTTTCTTCAGTGAATAAAACTTGTCATACTCATCTGATTGAAGGACAAGGATTGCTACCTCAAGAGGGGACTGATATTATTCCACCCAGTGGGCCCAGGTGAAAATCATGAGGTTAAATAAATCCAAGTGCATCTGGGTCTTGCACCTCGGTTGTGGCAACCTCCACTTTCAGCACAAGGTGGAGGATGTAAAGATGAAGGACAGCCCTGCCAGAAAGGACTTCGTACTGGTGGATGGCAAGCTGAACATGAGCCAGCTGTATGCCCTCACATGCCAGAAAGCCAACTGTATCCTGGGCTGCAACAAAAGAAACATGGTCTGTGGGATGAGGGAAGTGATCCTGCTCCTTTACTCTGCAGTGATGGGGCCTCACCTGGAGAACTGTGTCTGGAGGTTGGGTCCTGTCAATGGTTTACGGGCAGGTTCGGCCCGGTTCCGTGACAATTGGTGTGGGGGACCCACACCCCAGGAAAGGGGAAAGGGAGATGGGCCTAGAAACAAAACAGCAGCAACGATCTGAGGAGGAAAACTAATTTACTAAATAAGATATCAGAAAGCAAAATAACACAATATAATACAATATAATTGGAATTAAAGCTAATTAATCAAATAAAATGAGCAGGAGAGAGTGTCTGATAAACCGAAGGCCTTACGCTAACGCTGAAGGCGAGACGGCAGCGAGCACCCACTGCTGAGTCCATCCCAAAGGAAAGAGAGCGTGTCCCGTGACCACAGACAGTTTTTATCTTTTCCCTCTGAGCAGAAACACGTAAAAATGCAAAGCATCGCAAAGTCCTCTGGGGAATGTAGTTCTTCTTCTCTTCTGAGACAGGTATACCTGGAACTATCGATGATCCATGGAGCTGGAACCTTAACTCTTTAACTCTAAATGCACTACATGATGTTGTGATGTGGAATACCAGTGCCAAAAATCATAAAACCATGACAAGTCCTCAGTACAAAGTAGACATGGACCTGTTGGAGCATGTCTAGAGGAGGGCCACAAACACAATCCATGGGATGGAACACCTCCCCTACAAGAACAGGTTGAGAGAGCTGGGGCTGCTCAGCCTGAAGATGAGAAGGCACCAGGGAAACCTGTGTGCAGCCTTTCAGTATCTACAGGGGACTATGAGGAGGAGACACACTCTTTAGCAAGGTCTATTAGAGTAGGATATGGGGAAATGGTTTCAAGCTAAAAGAGGAGATATTTAGATTGGATATAAGGATAAAGTGTTTTGGTGTTTTTAAGATGAGGGTGGTGAGGCACTGGAACAGGTTGCCCATAGACACGATGGAAGCCTCATCGTTGGAGACATTCAAGGTCACAGTGAATGGGGCTCTGAGTANAAAGCAACATAGGAAAAAATAAAATAAAATAAAATAAAATAAAATAAAATAAAATAAAATAAAATAAAATAAAATAAGCCTTTAAAAACTTGTAACTGTTGTAAGAAATGGAGTACTCATTGCAAATAATTCTGTATATTCAGTTGATTTGATCAAGTCCTTAAATCTGACTTGGAATACAGATTTAACTACTTAGAAAAATTAAGATTTTTTCCTCTTATGTTCATGTTCTGCTGGGACTTTCTGGAGCTCCTTTAACATTTTATTACAATACTAGACTCTTTACTAAATTAATACTTCTCAGTACTGGAGAAGACAAAGTTGACTGTATGCTGTGTTGACGAAAGCATATGTTGTGACATTAAAATGGTCAAAAGCCACACAGAAGCTAATCTGGGACTTATTTTGCAATGGACAGATGGGAGGAGGCTTACAGCTTAGAATAAAGAAACAGAATAATACTTTGCTGGCAGGAGGCAGCAGCAGATATTTGGGAATGTTTTGAAAACAGGTTGAGGCTCTAACTACTCTCATAATTCACTGTAATGCAGAACAGATCACCACATTGGCCAGGAGACGAAGGATGTCTCACGGGGGTGAAAAATAACAAGTAAAGGAATGTGCATAACTCCTCGAATTCACCAGCAATATTGATTTGTATTCATCTGTTGAATACTAAAATGTAGCTGTTTCTTGCCCTGCAATAAAAAGCCCTAAACAGAGAGAGGTGCCTCTGGTCTCTGTTTCAGCAACAGGTAGTCCACTCCCTGCTGTTATTGACACTGTTGATATATATCTTGGTGAGCATAAATGCATGACATGTGCTCAGGTTTTATTTTTAAATGCATTCATTATGACTGGTAAATGACATAGCCTGATAGTATTAAAATATTGCTGTGCCACAAGATTGTTGTGCTGAGACACTCACTCACCTTCCCAGGAGCCTCAAGGGAAGGAGAAGGGAACCCTGGTCACAAGTTTTCAATTTCTCTGAGCACAGAAGCCCAGAACCTCCGGGCAGGAGAGAGCCACAGCTTCAGTGAGATGAGTAAACTGGAAAAAAAACTTCTCAGAGGCTAACTCCTACCTGTTGTTTTCCAAGAATCGTTAAGCCCCCAACACCAAAGATGACAATTAAGGTCCCATTTCTGGTAACGTTTTCCTTGTAAAAGTTACTTTCTTATATGGAGACTTTGGTGAAGAGCTGATGCATTAACTGTGGTACATCATCAAAAATAAAGTTAAACTCTGGTAAAAATTCAGACCGTTTTCCTTTTCCTTCTTTCCTACAGTTAATGGGTAAAACATGACACTTGAACAGATATGACATTTTAAATACAAGAAATGGACATGCACCTGCTGTGACCCCAGGCTTACTGAATTAACAGTGGCTCCCAAAGCTGCAAGCCTGGCTGCTGCCAATGACATCATTCGTATCACTTCTTTCCTCAGGTGTGGTTGCACAGAGTCACTTTCCACAGCCACCCATTCCTTGAGATTCTGTGCAGGGAGGGAAGGACAGCTCAATAAGCTGATTAGTCTGAAACCCAGAAATCTGTGGTGATTGACCTTTGGATATGAAAACATCACACTGGAACATGGTTTTCTTTCCATCCTGTCAGCAGTATCACAGAAGCTGTGTGTTTTCCAATTGAAAAGATTTGCCAAGAGCCTGGATTGCCTTTCTTATGCTTAAACCTTGGCCCCCAGCAAGTCATCAGAGCCCCATGCCAGCCTCTCTCAGCTGAGCACCCTGGCAGACAGCAGTAGGAGCTGTGAGGTCTGTTTGCTTCACCCAGTGCCAAACCTGAAACTTGCCACTCCCTTAATAGCAGGCAGTCATCTCTCATGTGGAACATGGGCCTCCAACACATTAGTGCTGCCCTTTGACCATTTCCCAGCAATATAATTCCTACCTCAATGAAGTCACTTTGATGTGCATCAATGTAGTGGAAGATCTCAGTCTCCAATGCTGAAAGGGATGAGAAGGACATTCCTGCCATAAAGAGCAGCACAAGGCTGAGGTGGGCACTTTCTGAAAGTGAAAGATAAAATTAAACATTAGAGACAGCGTGTAACAGGCACTTCTTTTCTGTGCTATAAACCACAGACAATTGCAGAATACTGAGCCTTATTTAAGCCCTGCAAGTCAGGAGAGAGGATGCCTGAGTTATTTTATCACATAAAATCTGCAATCATTCATAATCAAGCTTCTTTAAAAAAAAAAAAGAAAGAAAGAAAATTTGGAAAAAATGACCAAAGAGTAAATAGCTTTATGATTTCTGCTTTGTAAGGAAATCAGAGGAAGTATTGTCCAAAAAATATTCTTGCTGCACCAGTTTTCAGTGCACAACTTCACACTGCAGATTCTGCAAAGACAGCCACAGGGGAAGACTTGCAAACACCAGCACACAGCAGCTGCCCAGGGGAGTCATCGTTCCTTTCCTTCATTTCCAGAAAGAGGGAGGAAAATGGATTCCCTGACACTTATTCCTTATTCATGTGAAAAACGCTTTGTTTTTCACATGAATAAGGAATAACAACCCCAGCACAGATAACTAATAGCTGCTGTAGGTGTACNGGAACCTTAACTCTTTAACTCTAAATGCACTACATGATGTTGTGATGTGGAATACCAGTGCCAAAAATCATAAAACCATGACAAGTCCTCAGTACAAAGTAGACGTGGACCTGTTGGAGCATGTCTAGAGGAGGGCCACAAACACAATCCATGGGATGGAACACCTCCCCTACAAGAACAGGTTGAGAGAGCTGGGGCTGCTCAGCCTGAAGATGAGAAGGCACCAGGGAAACCTGTGTGCAGCCTTTCAGTATCTACAGGGGACTATGAGGAGGAGACACACTCTTTAGCAAGGTCTATTAGAGTAGGATATGGGGAAATGGTTTCAAGCTAAAAGAGGAGATATTTAGATTGGATATAAGGATAAAGTGTTTTGGTTTTTTTAAGATGAGGGTGGTGAGGCACTGGAACAGGTTGCCCATAGACACGATGGAAGCCTCATCGTTGGAGACATTCAAGGTCACAGTGAATGGGGCTCTGAGTAACCTGGTGTAGGTGTCCCTGTTCATTGCAGGGGAGCTGGACCAGAAGAACTTTAAGGGTCTCTTCCAACTACTCAGAATATTCTACAGCTCTATGTAATGTTCCTATGTTCCATTGTGGCAGGAGGAGGTGCTAAAGGATTATGAAACAAGAACAAGAAGGGACTGACCCAACAACCCAATAAGAATCTTAAAGCAGAAATAGACTGTCTAATGAAAACTGTAAAGCAATATTAACGTCACGTGGCTTTTCCACACCAAAATCAGTGATGAGTCTCACCAGTCACAGCATGGTTTCGAGAGGTAAAGTTGCTGGATTTGTCCTATCATATTTCATGGGTTAAGTCCTTGTGCTGTAGTTAACAATACAGGGAACATCCTCCCTCTGGAAATCTCAAAGTCATGTTTCAAATAATGACAGAAAAATTGTGAATGGATACACACCATTGATTTCAGTCAACATGTAAGGGTCAGTTTTCCAGCCATCTTCCCTTCTGGCAGGCTGCACATCCACATGGCCATAGAAACAGATTGTGAGGTTTTTAGGATCCTTGCCAAGTTCCCCGAGAATGACAGGTGGCAGTGGAAGATGCTGGCCATTCAGCAACTGTAGATCAATGGTATAAAAGCAACATAGGAAAAAATAAAATAAAATAAAATAAAATAAAATAAAATAAAATAAAATAAAATAAAATAAAATAAGCCTTTAAAAACTTGTAACTGTTGTAAGAAATGGAGTACTCATTGCAAATAATTCTGTATATTCAGTTGATTTGATCAAGTCCTTAAATCTGACTTGGAATACAGATTTAACTACTTAGAAAAATTAAGATTTTTTCCTCTTATGTTCATGTTCTGCTGGGACTTTCTGGAGCTCCTTTAACATTTTATTACAATACTAGACTCTTTACTAAATTAATACTTCTCAGTACTGGAGAAGACAAAGTTGACTGTATGCTGTGTTGACGAAAGCATATGTTGTGACATTAAAATGGTCAAAAGCCACACAGAAGCTAATCTGGGACTTATTTTGCAATGGACAGATGGGAGGAGGCTTACAGCTTAGAATAAAGAAACAGAATAATACTTTGCTGGCAGGAGGCAGCAGCAGATATTTGGGAATGTTTTGAAAACAGGTTGAGGCTCTAACTACTCTCATAATTCACTGTAATGCAGAACAGATCACCACATTGGCCAGGAGACGAAGGATGTCTCACGGGGGTGAAAAATAACAAGTAAAGGAATGTGCATAACTCCTCGAATTCACCAGCAATATTGATTTGTATTCATCTGTTGAATACTAAAATGTAGCTGTTTCTTGCCCTGCAATAAAAAGCCCTAAACAGAGAGAGGTGCCTCTGGTCTCTGTTTCAGCAACAGGTAGTCCACTCCCTGCTGTTATTGACACTGTTGATATATATCTTGGTGAGCATAAATGCATGACATGTGCTCAGGTTTTATTTTTAAATGCATTCATTATGACTGGTAAATGACATAGCCTGATAGTATTAAAATATTGCTGTGCCACAAGATTGTTGTGCTGAGACACTCACTCACCTTCCCAGGAGCCTCAAGGGAAGGAGAAGGGAACCCTGGTCACAAGTTTTCAATTTCTCTGAGCACAGAAGCCCAGAACCTCCGGGCAGGAGAGAGCCACAGCTTCAGTGAGATGAGTAAACTGGAAAAAAAACTTCTCAGAGGCTAACTCCTACCTGTTGTTTTCCAAGAATCGTTAAGCCCCCAACACCAAAGATGACAATTAAGGTCCCATTTCTGGTAACGTTTTCCTTGTAAAAGTTACTTTCTTATATGGAGACTTTGGTGAAGAGCTGATGCATTAACTGTGGTACATCATCAAAAATAAAGTTAAACTCTGGTAAAAATTCAGACCGTTTTCCTTTTCCTTCTTTCCTACAGTTAATGGGTAAAACATGACACTTGAACAGATATGACATTTTAAATACAAGAAATGGACATGCACCTGCTGTGACCCCAGGCTTACTGAATTAACAGTGGCTCCCAAAGCTGCAAGCCTGGCTGCTGCCAATGACATCATTCGTATCACTTCTTTCCTCAGGTGTGGTTGCACAGAGTCACTTTCCACAGCCACCCATTCCTTGAGATTCTGTGCAGGGAGGGAAGGACAGCTCAATAAGCTGATTAGTCTGAAACCCAGAAATCTGTGGTGATTGACCTTTGGATATGAAAACATCACACTGGAACATGGTTTTCTTTCCATCCTGTCAGCAGTATCACAGAAGCTGTGTGTTTTCCAATTGAAAAGATTTGCCAAGAGCCTGGATTGCCTTTCTTATGCTTAAACCTTGGCCCCCAGCAAGTCATCAGAGCCCCATGCCAGCCTCTCTCAGCTGAGCACCCTGGCAGACAGCAGTAGGAGCTGTGAGGTCTGTTTGCTTCACCCAGTGCCAAACCTGAAACTTGCCACTCCCTTAATAGCAGGCAGTCATCTCTCATGTGGAACATGGGCCTCCAACACATTAGTGCTGCCCTTTGACCATTTCCCAGCAATATAATTCCTACCTCAATGAAGTCACTTTGATGTGCATCAATGTAGTGGAAGATCTCAGTCTCCAATGCTGAAAGGGATGAGAAGGACATTCCTGCCATAAAGAGCAGCACAAGGCTGAGGTGGGCACTTTCTGAAAGTGAAAGATAAAATTAAACATTAGAGACAGCGTGTAACAGGCACTTCTTTTCTGTGCTATAAACCACAGACAATTGCAGAATACTGAGCCTTATTTAAGTCCTGCAAGTCAGGAGAGAGAATGCCTGAGTTATTTTATCACATAAAATCTGCAATCATTCATAATCAAGCTTCTTTAAAAAAAAAAAAGAAAGAAAGAAAATTTGGAAAAAATGACCAAAGAGTAAATAGCTTTATGATTTCTGCTTTGTAAGGAAATCAGAGGAAGTATTGTCCAAAAAATATTCTTGCTGCACCAGTTTTCAGTGCACAACTTCACACTGCAGATTCTGCAAAGACAGCCACAGGGGAAGACTTGCAAACACCAGCACACAGCAGCTGCCCAGGGGAGTCATCGTTCCTTTCCTTCATTTCCAGAAAGAGGGAGGAAAATGGATTCCCTGACACTTATTCCTTATTCATGTGAAAAACGCTTTGTTTTTCACATGAATAAGGAATAACAACCCCAGCACAGATAACTAATAGCTGCTGTAGGTGTACCAGAACAGCTGCTGTACTGAGACGCTTGGTAAGAGCATCTTACAAACCTCTCTGCATCTTGCAGAGAATAGCTGCTGTGTTGGGCTGTGCAATGGGGTCAAGACACAACACAGTGACTCTATGCAGGTCCATCCATAATTCCTTGGCTCTGATGCGTCACAAAATAATCATCTATAGCAATAATAATTTCAAGTATGTTTTTCCTGACAGAAAAGGAATATAGGAAACCTGTGTGACGGACAAGAAGAAGGGAAGAAAGGAAGGGGAATAGGAGAGTGGAAAGAAGAGGTGGAGTTATCCCACGTGGAGAACAACAGTCAGGTAAGGCACTGCAGCACCAAGCAGCCTGGTGTGTTTCCAACGACAGGTACAGCCACTGTTACTGCAATGACACTTCAAATCAGCAAAGAAAACACACAAAACAAACAAACAAGGAAACACTTTTTGTTTCTAGGGTAACTAGACTATAACCAGATAAACCCAGTCATTTCATCTCCTAGGCCTTAATTGCTTCAAAGGGTTTGGAATCTTGATTTTAAAATCGAGATTTTAAACTAGAGAAAGCAAACCTCCAAGATAATACCAAATAAAAACTGTTTCTTTGGTTTCAGTATTGACCTAAAAGCCTGCAAGTCCTGTTTTTAAACAGGGAGCTCTTTGTCCCTTTGTCAAAACACGTTTACCTGCAAAAACTACAGATCAGTTTTGCTGCAGAGAAAAAACAGACAAAACAGCTTTGAAAACACTCTCTGAAACTGCCTCAGTCATGCCTTCTTTGGTGAAGAGCACATCTTGAAGCTGAAGACTGAATATAGAGATCCTGAATGTATGAAGTCTGGGCACCATTTTCCAAATATTCCTTTCAACCAAAGAGCACTGCTATTGCAAGAGGCCAAATGCCAGTTCTGCAGCACATGAGAGCTGCAAAGCAGAGCTACAAAGGTCACCTGTTGATTAAGAAAAATCCATACCTAGGGCAATTTTAGGATGGAGATATTAAGTGTGGAATATAATTTAAGTGTTAAGATTTGAGGGAAAATATCATAGAATTATTAAGGCCTGAAAAGACCACTAAGATCATCTAGTCCAGCCATCAATCCATCATAAGAAATAGGAAAAATCAAGCGATGATCAAAGAACCACATTCTTCCCACAGTGTTTTCTCTATGAGAAGGCAAACCGTGCCTCCAGCAGGTGGACCTGACCAACCATCCCCTTCAAACATTACCATCATCTGTCACAAATGCAGCAGTCTGGCATAAAACAAAAGGGATTTTTCAAGCAAGCATGAAAATATTCAGGGCATTTAAGAGGAGACAAGCTTCTAGGATTTAGCAGCAAAGCAGTGGTAGAGAATGAGGATTTGGAGTTTGGTAGGTAAAGTATATTATAGTATTATAGGCAGCTTTGGATAGATCTTCAGTAGGGATGGCTTAGCAACAGGAGTTTCTCAACAGACACCCCAAACTTCAAAAGCCCACACTGGCTATTTCTTCCAGCCTTGGATTGTGCAAATGACTGCAAGAATTTGGCAACTGAAGTCCATTTTACAGAGAGCAAGTGCAATCACACACACCAGCAGCAGGGCTTCCCAGATGCAATGAGAAGACAAGATTGGGAATCCTGTGCTGGGGCAGTGGTGGCTCTTACCTGATGGACAGGGCTTACTGACAAAGGTGAAATCTTGGCACTTCCCAGGGTGCTGCGAGGATAGAAATGGGAAGTTATTTGGGCTCTGACACTACAAGCTGTGTCCAAAAGAAGGCCAAAGTAATGGGAGATGACAAATGTTAGCTAAGAGCTAGACACCTGTTGGCACATGCTTCTGGAGGGCAAGCAACAGCTCTGCCTGCACAATGTTGCTCCACCTCACTTGAATCAGGAGCATGTTGCCTTCATTTGTCACAAAGCCTCCCAGATGCCCCAGTTTCACATGTATTTCACTCATTCTTTCTAGCTTGCCATTTCTAGACCTTGACATGGTAAGTACTCACAACGAATGCATCCTCATTTAACCACCTTATTCTATAAAACAAAACAGGCTTTTCTTGTTTCAGCTACCTAAAAAAGTGCCTTTTGGGTACGTTGCACTTGAACAAGGAAGGTCAGAACACAGGTTACACTATGGTTGTAAAAGTAACCACGTTCATACAGTGAGTAAGTATTGATTTCTCCATTATCCATAGTATACCCTCTTTCTGTTCATGTATTCCATTTTTCTGAATTGCATGCATTTTCACTGTTAAAAAAAAAGTATATATATTTGTCAGCTTTGGGTGACTTGAAGAAATGAAGTTCTTTTAATATTATGCAAAGGTCAGTATCACAGAAGGGCTTTTACACAGGGACATTTAGTATGGTGAAATTATCTTCCTCTTTCTATGCTACATACAAATGACCTGGAAGAGATGCAGACAAGAGACATACGTTTTCAAGTCATGTTTTATTAGCTTTTAAACACTTAAGAAAATGAAATAAGGGAATCAAAATACTGTGGAAAGAAAAAAAATCCTTCAACAAGCAAAACGTTCTAGGAATAAGTGAGATAATTGTGAGGTTTTCCAGGGACAGACTTCAATAAAAGTTTACAGAATATCACAAGAGTGATTTTTTTTTAAGAGATAAGCATAAACAATGGCAAAGTTCAGAAAATGAATGCAAGGAGATACTTACACAGTCCTCTGAGGCAGTGGAGCACACCAAACGCTCAAACAAGAATTTAGGTAGCAGCAGTGCTGTGTTGCACTTCAGGGAAGGAGAGGAGCAGCAGATAGGGCTTCCCATCCACACATTGCTCATGCACAAACAACACTGATAGAAAGTGTTTGGACAGCGTCTGGGAAAGCTTGTGCAAAAAGAGTTGATTTGATAAAGAAGCAGAAAGATTTCGGGCAAGGCTAAAATAGCTCAGAGTTGCAAGGAGGGATAAACAATCCAAGAGGATGATAATGCCTGCAAAAGAAGAAACATCAAACAAAGACTTCAGTGTTCAATTTCAAGTGTAATTGATTTGTTCTCATTTTAAACAGCAGTTGCTGCCTTGTAGGAAATTGCAATATGACTATTTTTAGAAATAATTTCTGACAGTCACGCAGTTCCTCTTCTTTCATTTCTTTGCAATAAGAACACTGTGTCTCACTTTCTTCCATCTCATTAAAGTACTGTTAAAATAAAACTTAGTGTCCTTAGAGGATGATTTAACAAGAAATCCAAGGTGATTCTTTAACTTGGATGCATCTTTGATACAATATCATCTAAGCTTACAGAGATTTGAGAACTCCTGAATGTGCTTTTCCACCGCTCTCCCCATTCTTGATGTGTTTGTCTTAGGCGATTCCTCCCAGAGATGCAGTGTTTGGCTGGGAGCTGCAGAGATTGCCAATGAAAACTGAACATTTTACAACCTACGAGCTACAGAAAAAATAAAGTCAGGAACCACCTAGTGTTCAAATAATAAAAATAAAATTTGATGTGGAAAGAAGTAAAAAACATGTGTGGTGGTAGGAATCAATTGATAGTGGCAGGCTCCCTTGAGAGGAACATTCTAGATATGGAATCACCATCAGGGTAGATAGAGATACCTGCACTGTTATTTATCTTCCTTTAACGATATTCAGCAGCAAGTGTCCCACCTTTGATGGGAGCAGACAACCAAGGACCAGCAGCCTCTCCAGCTGGGTGAGGCCCTGTGAGGCCTGCAGGCCAGGGGCAGACCTCGTGCAGCCACTAGAGCTGTAACAATGTGAAGCCATGCAGATCTGGAAAGGGCACCCTCACCAAGCCTGACTGCGTGTGGAGATGGTTAAAGAAACGGCATCGTGTTTGAGAGCTGTGTAACAGCAAGGATGCTGTTTGGTGGGGAGCCGAGGCAAGCCTGGCACTTGCTGCCAGATGAGGCTGCAGCACACAGCAGCAGCCATGAAGGAGCACTGAGTATGAGCTGCCATGGGGGCTTTTCAGAGAACAGCAGTGGCTGTCCCTGCACTTCTCCTAGAGAGAAAAAAAAAAAACAAGTCTCTATTTATCAGTTGTTTCGCTATATTGCAATGATAGTAAAGAAGAAAGCCCTTACCTCTTTGTATTCTTGCTTTGCAGCTTTATGGCTGGTGATGAGACGCCGAGCTGGAAAAGATCTCCTCTGCCATATGCAGAACAAGGGCATTTATCTCAGTTCACAGTTGTGTCCTGTCATTATGAGGGGTTATTTGAGAGTTAAAGATTAACTGTTGGTTTAGATTTGTGAATCTGTTTGCCTATCATATAATAACCCAAGCAGGAAATCCACATCACTCACACAATGATTCAGGAGAAAATTTCCCTTCCCCTTTCTCCTTTTCTCTCTGGAAGTGTCAAATCCTAGCAGTAATCTCAGCATCAGGAAGCAGTCGAGCAATGCTGATAAGTGTTGCTGCTTTTCAGTGGTGCTTTAGAGGATGGAGAGAAAAGAGATGGTTTTTGTTTCCTGCTTCAGTTTGGAAACTGGAAGATAAAAGTGTACATTTCTCCTAAAGGGAAGAACTTATAGGGAGTAATATTTCACTCTTTTCCCACTGAGGAAAATTTACTATTTGTCTAAGAATTTTTTCTGATATTGACTGAGTTTGCAATGAGATTAACACTGGTTTAAGGAGATCCTTCTTGGGAAGTTAGCTGAGCTGCCTTCTCCTCTTTTCATAACAAAAAGGTTAATATAAAAGAACTACAGGAGGTACAGCTGAGGACTGAACTACAAGCAATAGCATGTAAGACTGAGCTATTAATCTGGTTCATAACGTCCTTTAAAGCACAGTGAGCACCAAAAGGAAAATTACAATATGCATGAACACGGTTTACCATACTTGCTGGGATGACACTTTGAGTGAGAGTAGTACTCTCTTGGATGCAGGCACTCTCATCATCATTTTGAAGCCAGTTCTTCCTTACAAGAGAGCCTCTGAGCTTGTAGCAAATTCCTCATTTTAGGTGCTTGTGTCTGTGTACAAGCTCTCTCCTTTTGGTTCTCTGTCCATCTTGAAGGAGCTGCTCTTCACATTAGTAATACCTTATATTAACAAGTCTTATAAGTGAGGTCATATGTCAAAGCCTTACATGGACCTTTTCATTTATGCATGTGTTCCTTATTTAATATACAAAACCCATTTGCAAATTAAATGAAAAATCTGGGGGAAAATTAAATGTTTATTCATATGGAATATTTTTACTTTTGCATAAATCTTCCTTTACTCTCATTTTATATCTGTTTCCCATTGGAGTTTTTCTTGAATTACTGTAGTGAGCATAGTCATTTAACTCTATCTATTTATCACTAGACTGCAGGGAAATAATATGATTGTGGGAACAAAAAGGATCAATAATTACTTTGTAGCTTATTATTTCATTGCTAATTGCTCCTTATTTTATACCTGATAACTTGGAACAAGGTTTAGAGTGCACAGGGTAAGAGATTTATTGTTTGATGATCATTATACCATTTATGGATTATCATAAACATTGACAACATTGTTTAGAAGCTTTTTATATGCAGGCAGCTTTATCTCCTTCATAAAAACACTGTGATGGTAACTTATTAACTGCAAGAAAGGCTAACCTTTAAGGAAAGATAACTCAATTGGAATAGTTTAGCTAAATGCTGACACGTACACCTCCTCCTTAGTAAGTCTTCAAGCAAGAGGAAATAGATGGCTTACAGAAAATAAAGAGAATTAAAACAGTAGGTTAAAGTGAAGGAGGACCAATGTCTTTATTTATCTTGTCCTTTGAAAAGGTAAGCTGTACAGGTTGGAGATGGTCTCCCACGTTAAGTTTTTACCTCGGGGCGGCAGCCTCACTTGGTTACAAAGCGTTGATGCAAATATGAGTAACTTAATTTCAGTAGCAATTCAGCAGTACTAGCATGCCTTAACTGTCATCTTAATATAGAAGTAACATAAGTAATTACGGTACTAAGTTTGAGAGAGCAAATACATAAGAAATATTCTGTTGGGAGAAATACTTCATTGGCAGAGAAGTGATATAATGGGTTTCACCACTACCTGTCACTCCGTAAGCAATTACCTGTAGCTCCAGCCAGCTATTTTTCATTTCTTGTAGGTATATTTCAGGAGAAGAGGGATGATACTGTAATATCATAACCAGTGGTTCCTGGTTGTTATTGCAGCCTACTGTCACTTCTCAGTATACCACATTCATGAAATTTAAATTATATATATGCTCCTCCTAGCAGAGTAAATCCAGAGTAGAGAAGCTCCTTCACACAATTCCCCAAAATATCACTCACCTTCAAGGATTTCTGCTTTGCTCCCAGTACAGCCCAGCAAGATCTTCCACCTCCTCACTCCCGTCCACATCTTGCTGCAGTTTGAGTAGAATTTCCCAGACATTGTCTCTTGAGATACTCGTAACTGATGCCAAAATCTGGGACTACAAGTTAGGCAGCACTCAAGTGTCTTCTCCACTACAGAATAATGAATGGTGGGATAGAAGAACTTCTATTTTTCCAAGAGCAAGACTGTAAATTTATTTAACAGTTATGCAGAAGTATTTTCAGGTATTAATCGTGCTAAAGTGACAGCAAGAGGTTCTGCCAATCTTGATATCCTTCAGGCAGCTCAGCCAAACCACAACAGCATTCTCTCAGGAGTGTTTAATGCCCTCCATGCAGGTGAGGTTCTTACCATAAAATAACTCACAGACAGCACTTATGCAGCACTGCAGCTTTACGAGTCTGCAGCGTTAAGTTGATGCTAACCATGCAGTACATCTTGTATGCAGTCTTCATGCACAAACATTCTGTGGGGCCCAGGAGCCAGCAGAGGCAGGAGGTGAGGGCCTGAGGGGGGGTGTGCAATGTACTCCTACTCCCCTGAGAGTACCAAGGAGTTAATGCCATGAGGATGGTTCACTGACCTCCTCATCCTGGCTGTGCCACGAGCAGCTTTGAATAAAGCCTGTGTCTTTCCATTGCAGCCATTCTGTTGTTGGAGTGAACAAATGTAATTTGCTCCCAAATGGCTTAAAACTAACTGTTCATACATATATACAAATGTGTATGTACATATAAACACTCAATCCAAACTTGCATCCTAGGGTAGCTGATGTTATTGGCTGTAACCTCCTTAAAGAGAAGTATGAGATATTTCATAGCAAATCTCTTCTATCAAAGTGCCACTGTTTATATCAAGGATAAAATAACTACTAGCAGAGCCCAGTGCAGGTGTGCACATTAAACTGAGCCTCTGCACCAGTGGTGTGCTGTACACATCATACCATCAGCAGCCTGTTTCATGAGAGATGTGATAACATCCTGACAAAAGCAGAGGAAAACAATTACAGGGCTGCCATCATTGCATAGGAAACTAGTTCATATTTGGGCACCTTGTTAAATGCCCGTGTGTTGGCTCTGAGCCTGCTGACAAATGAAGTAGACCCACGGCAAGTAGGTCAGGCTCTTTGGATGAGATGCTATGAACTTAATGGCAACTTCAGTGGAAAAAGCAGCCTTACTTGTTCCACCAGGGTTTACAATTTAAACACATAATGTTTTGCCTAGACACAAGTGTTCTCCCTCCCTTTGTGACAGCCTTTTCAAGCAGAGGAAAGGTTTCTCACATGTTCAAAGGCCTTCCAATAGAAGTGCAGCAAGTGCCTTGACATGAGTTGAAAGGCAGCAGTGGCTTTGCATTTTTTGTGAGCCTGAACATTTAGAAGTGATGGTTTCATAGCTCTTAGCTTCTAAGTGAATGACAGTTCTGATAATCAGTTCTGGATATAAGCCATTAATCCTACACTCCAAACACCTAAATCCTCATATAAGTTCTGGAATTTTTGTTGAAATATTTGATGTAATTTGTGAAGATGTATGAAGTTTCCACCCATTCACTATACTTCAGAGAAAAGAAAAATCACATCTTGGATATACATCCCACGGATGACAAGACTCTCGCACTCAGAACGAGTAACACTCACTGGCTTTGGTTTTCTGCTCTTTCTGTAGAGTTTTTTTTTCTGTGAGATCCCCCCCAGCTGATCAGCAGCCAAACCCCTTCCGGACTCTGGCCTTCCTTCCACCACCTTCTGTAGACCGTTCTTAATTCTAAAAATTAGGAACTGAAAGGAGTCATGTAGCCAAGTGCAAGGATGTGTTTGAGAGACAAGAAACACAGAAATCAAAACACAGCAAATGAAATGAAAGGGGCACATTGTTTTCTACCACAAGGATGATGCTGTGCAGCCAAAAGGGACAACCATACCTTGGGATGCATCAGGCCCTGTACTGCCACCAGGCAAGGGAAGCGGTTGTCCCACTCTGCTCTGTGCTGTGCAGCCACACCTTGAGCACCACGTACAAGTTTTTTCCCATCACATTTAGAGAAGAAAAAATGTATTTATAATAGCATTTCATTTCCCAACTTGCCAAACATAGGCGTGGTTTTGCCTGTATGATCATACACTGCTGGGGCAAAAGAAAAGTTACTGTTAAAAGCATGCCGGAGGCAGGGTGCGTCTCCATTCTCTAATCACAAGAAGAATTAAACTGGAAGAGTCTGGCTCCACAGCATAATGGGCACAAGGATACAAAGTTCCCAGGTGACATGCCACTATAAGAACTGAAGTAAAGAGTTTACAGGGTGTGTTTTTTTTTCCTTTGGTGCATTCCCTGTTAATACTAAGATGACAAGTCATTTTTTCCCCTGCCAATCCTGACAGCTCTCAGAACATTGGTAAATCTGAGAAAATGACTGAGAGACCAAACTTGTGAACTGATGCTCCATTTGCCAGAATAGCTGTCTTACCTGAAGTACTCGATTCTCTCTCAGATTCCTGCATACTGCTGGATATATTAGCCTCACTATGGCATTGGTGGCTATGAATTTATGTGTAAGAGAAGTGCCCCATTGCAAACCTCTTGCTAGTGAGCAAATATCAAGTCCTTATTTCAAATACTCTCTGTTTTAATGTTAGCATTAAGTGTAATTATTTTCAGAACCTTTCTTCCACACCATTTAAGACTTGTGGTCCCTGAGTGGTAGAGATCATAGAATCATAGGTTCACTGAGGTTGGAAAAGATCTCCAAGATGACCCAGTCCAACCATCCACCTACCACCAATATTTCCCCACTAAACCACGTTCCTTCATTAGAGCTCTTCCACATAAATCAAGTTACAGGAAGGAGCTGGAAGAGTGCTTACTCTTCCATGTACTCACTGCCCAAGAGAGTAGTCACCTAAAGATGCACCCACACATAGATAAGTGTTGTTATTTATATGTAGGCAGGATCAGCAGCTGTCAGTGGATCCTCCCTCAAATTCTATCCATACACATTGCAGATGGACTCAGACTCAGAGTACCAAGGTCGCTTATCCTGTGCACACCAATGAATTGTGATCAACTACTGTGACAAGCAGAACATAGAGGAGGTGCCTGCAACAGATACTGCCTTCAGTATCTCCCTAATAACTGAAAATATTTTGCTTGCAAATCATATTTGGCTTGCTTTTTTTTTTTGCCATTGGTCAAATTTGCTGTTGTAGGCTATAACTATATTATATAAAGTTATTATGGTGGAATTTACTTCATCTTTCTGCAATGACACCTCAGGGGATCAACAAGTGTCATGATTCAAATGCCCTGCACAGTAACGATGACAAAAGAAGCTACCTGGTTGTATTCATTGCCTCAGTTTTCAGTCTGAAGGGATGAAATGTAAGAAGTTTGTGGGTTCTCCCCATGATTGAGAAGAACACGAGCCTGCCCAGACAGAATAAGGACACCACATAGCAATGTGTCAGCATCAGCTGGCACGTGCCATTGGCATGCATTTTAAGCAGCTCTTAAGAAATCTCAATCTCTAAGGATATGCAAAATTAATAGAATAATTGATATTTAAAGTGTTAAAAAGCATGCCTTAGCATCCAGCGTTTGTCAGAACCTGGCATCACAAAATGGAACGGCAGCAGCAAGCTAGCAAGGGGCTGCAATCAGAATCACCCACCACTAAGCTTCTCTGAGCAGCCTAAGCAGATCTGCTGAAGAGTGATCTAAATCCTGCATAACTGATTAATTATGAGGATGGTGATTCAGACTCCTCATAGCATGAAAGCATCTCTTTACATCTGGATCAACTCTATTGTAACAGAACAAGATATTTTTAAGCTAATTCTTCAAACACACTTGCACTCTTTATCTAGATCAGCTGTGTTATCTCTACTTCACACTGCTTCCAGGTCAAGATCACAAAGTTTTCGAAAACAGTTCATAGTGTAAACTTATGGAAAAATAAGTTTTGATTTACTTGCTATATGTAAACCCATATTGTTAAACCAAAGCCTGTGCTTTACAAGTTATAAACAGTTTCAGATTAGAAGAGTTTGTTCTTGATTAACCAAAAGTGGATCGTCACATAGTTGAAAATCAGGATTGCGTTCTTAGTACACACACTCTTGTTTCCCAGAACAGCAAAAATAAAGTGTCTTTTCACTTAAGCCAGTTAGGGCTTACTCTGTAAGAAGACACACTGTCATGGATTTTGCTAAATTAACTCCAGTGAGCAATGAGACATTGCAAAGCACAAATCTGTACTCTGCAATGGCTTCACCACGTGGACAGTTGACCAGAAAATGCATACTGCAGAGCTCCTCTATTCCTGCTGTAAGAGAAATGAAAGTACACACCATCTCAGCTTGAGAACAGCAGCATTACTGGAGGGGGTGTGACAACAGGGAGAAATACAAAGGTGATCCAAGTCCTTCTGCTTTACTATTTGAGGGCACATTTTGACATAGTTTGGCTAAGCAGAACTTCACAAAACATCCCAGTGACGTAAGGCCACGTACCACCTGGGTCAGCAGGCAACGAGCTGAGCTCCTGCCTTGCTCATCCTTAACAGCCAAGTATCAGATGAAAGAAAAGTTATTCCCGTGTAATTCTGCCCCTCAGAAATGACAGTAGGCAAAGAGATTAATAAATCAGCACAGTCAGCAAGAGTATTTTCTCCAGTACCTAATGTCACATTAGAATTATTTACCACAGTAAAATACCCACCAGCTACACAGGCTAACCAACATCTGCAGTCCCACTCTCCTTCCGTGGTACCTTCACTAAACAAAAACTGGTCTGACAGCCAAGTCAGCTCATCTAGGATTCTTTTAGTGAGCATATATATGCATATATAACAAGAACACAGCTGAAATTAGCTGGAGTCGATCAACCTTTCAGTAAACTGGGAAGAAAATGCAATGAGATGAAGCTCTGCATAGAAAACACCAGCCATACACCCAGCAGATGGTGCTGTGATGTTCTGTACTTCACTGAAGTTTTTTTTTCCTCCATGTTTGCTATTTCACACTGTACACAACACCCAGCTCCTGTGTGCTGAGTGTTGCTTTTCAAACAACAGGGGCTATTGTTAATTTCAGTAAACCCTTGTACAATGCAGAACAGCCAAAAACATAGCAAACCAGAACTCTGCAAAAGATATTAGTTTCCTGGAAGCCTCCAAGAAGGCAGTTCTGAAGCAGTCAGCTGATATTGTGGTCCTTTCTGCCTGCACTGTTCATTCAAGTACTGCTGTTTTTATTATCACCTTTGGTGGTGACAAAGGAGGCTACGCCTAAAGAAAGCTCTGCTACTATATGGTAATACTGATTTCCAATTCTAAAATTATACAACTGAACAGTTGCAAAGTCTTTCTAGTTTCACAGAGGCCTCATTACTTTAGTAACTTAATTCTCCAGTGCTCATTTTGCTCAGGCTAAAATCCTACTTTAATCTTTTTCCCAGGGTTCTGGCACTCACTCCATGCTCAAATACTCCTGCAGTCTATCCAATAGGATCTGTTTCCAAGCCTCTTCCAAAAGCTCCTTAACACACAGTGCTGTTTTGGACCATTTTCACTACTCTGCCACACTGTGATTATTCAGGAAGCACAGGAACTTACACACAGTCTTCAGCACAGAACATGACTCAATTGACTGATTCTCAATACAACAGTTAGAAATTAAATGACAACTATAAAAATGCTTTCTGAACACACGTCATGACTAGCAGCTTTCTGACTGTTTGAGTACTTACACATGTGCCTTCTTGCCCTACATAGCATCTGCAGTTATACCAGATTAGTTCCACCATCAGTGGGAGGTTTGAACCTCGCAGCCCACTGCTCAGTGGGTCTAGAAATGCTTGCTGCTTCTAAGTACCAACACTGTCATATGATGCAGGTCTCAGCCTGTACCCCAGCTGCAAGTACAAGTGCAATGTTTAAGGATACCACGCTTCAACTTCCATTAAAAAGTCAACAAACCTCCCTCCTGCCCAACAGTCACCCAGTTAAGGCTCCAGATCAAACGACAAGAACCAGAGAGACAGGACATTCCTGCCTTTGTTTCCTACAGAGGAATCAGGTGCTGCTCTACTCATCGCTATACAGATTTTGTAGGACTGCTTAAATGCTCTCAGGCATTTCTCACAACAAGGCATCATCACTTAGAATATTTGCCCAGGTTAGTATGCTAATGCTGGTCTGAGAGGTGAGAAACAGTGAGAAACTAATCCAATCCAGATTAGCAAACATTTAAGAGTTTGGTTTTTTGACCTAATACCAGAAAGTGTTGGAGCCAAGCGTTTCCAAAAGACATTTTGAAGCTAGATGTCAGTAGTTGCAATGAGCGATGCTTCTCTCCTCAATTCCACCTACAGATTCTACCCACTCATTTTCACTGTCACTTGTAATACTGTGACAACCTGCCTCACAGAGCCAAAAAGGAAAATCCTGAGCTTGTTTTCTCTCAGACAAGCATGATCCTGCAACATGAGTTTCACATCAGCAAGCTGCTATGGAACCACAGCTTCAAAGTATTCAGTAATAAAATTTTTCCCCTCCCAGCAAGTAGTCTGTGTAGCCATGTTATCCACTTGCCTCAACAGTCACAGAAGCACTCCTCCCAAGTCACCACTTAATCCTTAGAAACAGAGCCAGACACTAGAGCATGATTATTTATTGTCCTTCTTAGGGAGTACAAAGGCAGCTTTACAAAGATGATCAGTAGTCATTATCACAGTGAATTCTGTTACAACCTAATGCACTGCAAATGGAAACCTGCAGGCAGGTAGAAGCTGTAAGACAAACTGCTCTTCCAAATCCTTTAGGAAGACAGATGCAATGCTACAGCTTGAACACGTTCCAGTAAAGCCCCCTGACCTGTCACTGTGACTACTTCCAGAACATGACTTGAAAAATGTACCCTGAACCTGGCCAACAGCTCCGCAGCTAATGTGGTTGCTGGAACAGTTGAGAGTACCCAGTTCCTCCTGTTTTACAGGAGAAGTAGATGAGTACAGCAAACCAGAACTTCAAAGTGATACAGATGAGAAAGATGCCCTTCAGGACTACTGAACAGAGAGGAAGTAGTCTGTCATTTGAAGCATTTGAAGAATTTTTTGGTTTACAATGTTTGTTTCTCAAGTAGAACAGCATGCTTCCCTCTTTCTCCAAAGCATGGGAGTGTTGGTGGAAAAGAGGAACCATGTAAGAATTAATAGATGCTGTTTCATAAGAAAAGTCAGACTTCTGAATCACAATCCAGAAGGTACAGAGTCTCAGTCCTTCAGTTGTGAAACTTCATAGAGGTATGCACCAAGCATCTTCACCCCCTGAATGTAGTTGTACCTGTAAAGACAGCTTCCATTAGCACTGTTGTTAGTTTGAGCTGTTTTCCTAGCAGTTGTGCATACTGCAGCATTAGTCTCTGCCAGCAACAGATGCTACAGGCAAAACTGTGGCAAGAAACAGACTGTTCCCAACCTGCTTGCATTTCTCCTGACAAAACTATTCTCTATTTTGAGGCTGAGTTATAAAAAAAAAAAAAAAACTTTGTTGCAAGCATGCAGTCAGAAGCAGTAAGGTTGTAAAGACTCAGTTACAGACCAATAAGCACAACCACCCACTCAGTCACCCTCCACTAAGGATACCTTCCCAACACTTAAAGCACCCTATTTGCCTTAGTTTTTTTTTCCCCATAATACATAAGACCCCATAATACATAAGTACAACTCAGGCTGGCACAGGGATAAATGTTCTTACCTATTTAATTTCTCATTCTGAGAGTGGGCACCATCATCTGCAGCTCCAACAGGAAGCAGCATGACATTCTTGCCTGTTGCTTCTTGAAAAGTAAGGGTAACAGGAATGCTTCCTCCTTCCCTTGTCAGGTCTGGTTCAACTCCAAAAACTAAAACGAAAATACTACAGTCAGTTTGAAGTTGTGTTTGTTTTTTCTAACAGATCCTTGCTGCTACTCAAGTAATCAAGCACTGCTTAATCAAGCAAGCACTTCTGTACATTTTCTAAAGCTTCTCTGATAGACTGCAGAAGAGATAATTGTGGACTTTCACTCCAAATACAGTAATGGAGACACTGATACAGTGGATACAGTGCCCAGAGAGGTGGTGGAGTCTCCTTCTCTGGAGACATTCAAGGCCCACCTGGACACCTACCTGTGCAACCTGGGCTAGGGAGCTCCTTTGGCAGGGGGGCTGAACTCAGTGGCCTCTAGACATCCCTTCCAGCCCCTACAACCCAGTGATTCCAGAGTATCATCAATTTCAGAGCCTAGTTCTAATTGTTAATACCATCCAAAAGCCTGCTGAACTCCAACAGAAATCAGATTTGCCCTAGTTACCCTATCACAATTGAGGACGCCAGAACATACAAGCTTTGAGGCTTTGGTTAAGTAAACCATCTGAACTACTGACAGTTGCATCCTTATATAAGAGCAACACCATGCCAACAGACATTTCACTACACCTGAAATGAGCTTGATAGTAATTTTTCATCCTGTACTTCAGAATTAAGGATGGCACATGAGATGCTTTGTTACTCAGTCAAATGTATTACACAAGTGTAAAATGTCACAAATATTCTGCAAACATGACCTCCACTGTATTTATTGAGGTGCTGGAACAAGATTACTTCCCAATGCAAAGTGGAAAGCCCACTGACCTGTCTTCATGGCCCTCCTGCCAGCCATGTAGTGGGGATGGTCAAAGTCTGACACCCAGGGTTTTCCACCATGGCCCAAGTATACCTTGAATTTGTTAGGACTCTGCAGCTCTGCAAACTTTTTGCTCAGGTAGTCTTTAACCTATAGGGAAAAAAAATTAAGAAGTCTTATTTACTATTACATATATGAACACTGGTGAAAACAGTATAGTAAAGCATATTAGGGACTCACAGGTCACTACTACTTACAGGAATAGCTTTCATAGTACTATTATCTCACATTACTATGCAACTCTGCAGTCAGAGTTGCATCATCAAGCAAGTAAAAGCATTACTGTAGAACAGCTAGTCACTGTGCCAAACTCTTATGCTTCTGAATAGGCTCTTAGGCAACTCAAGCGCCCCACAGTTGAATCAGCATCCACTTCTCAGCTTCATCTTCAAGTTAGCTGAGTAAGCAGACACCAAGGTCACAACAGTTCAGTGTGGGACTACACATTCCCTCAAATACCTGAGCTGAGGAGCTGAGAAGACTGCAGCAAAGTAAAAAGAACTGTTTCAGAAACCAGGAACACTGAAAAGCTGAGAGGCTTTTAGAGATCATGAATCCATCTCAACATACATGCTTTGTTACTTCTTCAGGAGTCATGTTAGGCACAAGTCTGATAGAGAACTTGCCAATCACTTTCCTAGGAATCACAGTCTTGGCTCCAGAGGCTGAGAAGGCTCCTTCAATTCCATGGAGAGACAAGGAAGGATATCTCCACCTATGCATAAGGATATCTCTCTGCAGAAGCAAAGGAAAAAATGTAAGGTTACACCAAGCTTGACAGATGAAGAGATTGACTTGGGGGAGCTCTATTAAAGACTTGCAAGGAGCAGTGCTTTCTCACATGGACAAATGCACCTCAACCAAGACCACTCAAACAGAAGCCTATACTTGTGTTAAGTGCACATTTCAATACAAGAGCTGGCTTTCAGCACCTCAAGAGATTTTTCAGTAACTCCAGTTTGGCTTCCTCCTAGTTTTGCAGAACTTACAGAACACACCTGTTCTGCTTCCAAAAAGAACACACATACATCTATAAGATGCTCTAGCACCATAAGAAGCACACTGGAAGTTTCTGGTCCCCACAGTCTTAAGGCAGGCATGTGTCTTCAGTACTGATTCACACTGACAAAAAACACATTTTGTAAAAGCCTCATCACTGCAGAGTGAGGCACACAGCATGCTCCTCCTTTAGCTGTTGGCAGTATCAGCTGCATTAAGCTGACTGAACTCAGAGTTCATTGACATGAGTACTTCTACCTACCACCACTAGGCCATTTCAGGTAAAACTTCCTTCTCATTGCCTTGGACATAGCTGTTCAGTACACTAGATGCTGTGATTTCAACAATTTGTGTCCTGGACAGACAACTACAGTAACTCAAAGTTGAACATTAATGTAGAGACCAGGGAGACTTATCACTGGGGCTCTAATACCAAATTTGTCCCGTTCCAGATACAGCCTGCCTCTACTCTTCTTTTGAGTAGAACTATCACTGCTAAAAAAAACTTTCAAGCACATTGTTTCTCACATGGAGATCACAAGCCTTCTCATATTTCCCTTAAGCTTCAAGGCATTAAGAAAACACACGTGCAACTTTGAATTCTCTCCATAAACTAAGCCAGGATCTGAGTCTAGCTAATATGGGACAGTTTTAGTACCTTAAGTGAAGGGCACCACGCCAGCTCCCTCTTATATACAAGTTATATTTCATCCATTACTTTATAGAGAAAGGCTAAACAAGAAAGTCTGTGTGCTCTCAGTTGGTGTAAACTCCTGCATGTAGGAACAACAGTGAGCATATGAAATTGTTACTTATAGCTGCTTTGACTCAGTCTGGAGTCTTCTCCTGATATTACCAGGACAGAACACAGACATGCATATGTAAACGTGTCTTTTACAACACTTGTTTCAGCATGTTATGATAGGAGATTTAATCTATGGCTTAGATCTTAAAAATTAGTATATACTACTTATACCTTGTGAGTATTTCATAGCATTCATTTAAGAGGACTCATGGGATGAAAAATCTGAACAACAAAAGACACATCTACTGAACTTGAGCCCAGCCAAAGATTTCAGCAGCCTACAAGAAGGCCCTTGCTTGCTAAGGCTGGGAAGAAGTTCTGCATGTCAACTTTAAGTTCACAGCTACACTGTTTCCTTACCTTATGAGAAGATTCAACTACATAAGAAACTAAGCTTCCAATAACCCACTGAACTTCCCACAAAGATTGTGGAATTCAGATGCTTATAGTATCATTGTATCTGACTTCTTGAAGCATTTCTCCTGCACTCACTGTTCTTATCTAGCTTTGAGAGAACAGCAATAGATAAAAGTTTGAAATGCTACTTACACATAGGTAAGGAACAACTAAGGAGTAGCTTTAATGTTGCCTAGTCTGCTTGCCTTAAATACAGGATAACCTAGGCAAAGTTTCCAAGCAGAGGAACTGCTAGTGTTAAGAATACAGTTAACTGTACAGTACACCAGAACTCACACAGCTAACTAGGGTACACAGTACATAGTATACCTTTGTATCATGCAATAATTTTGTTGCTCCTACATCTTTGGCATATTCCTCCAGGTCAAAATCAATCTTCTCATATATGGCCAGCTCCTCATCAGTAACAGATGCCACTGCTTCATTAATGCCTGGGATGAGGATTTTCCCTTTCTTGTCTATGAGAGAACCTGTAAACAAAAAGCACTTCAGATCAGGATTCAACCAGAAGACAAATGCCATTATGGGGGAACACTTTCTGTGGGAAGCAGCAGTCAGTCTTCTGACAGATCTGTAAAAGTAATGAAGCTACCCTCCACCTGCCAGGGTCTGTCTCACAAAACATGAAAGGCACTGACAGATTTTGCAGCTATCCAAAAACATGTACTTTCTCTATAACCTAGTTATAGTTCTACTCCTACATGCAGTAAGGCAGGATTGCTCAAAGAGCTCAATATGGCACCTTTAGAAGAGTTTGCAGGAAAGAGCTGATTCAACTAGCACAGAGGGGTACAGCAAGGTTCTAGCAGCTTGGCTAGACTTTCCTCATATTTCTGTATCTAAGGGATCACTCTGTTTTATACTCATCCTGGTAAGCACAGCTTCATAGGCTTTCCATAGCCAACAAGGTGTAAGCAGCACTTTGAAATGCCTCACTGCTTTAACGGGACTTATTCCCATTTTAGATACATTCACTGAAATTAGCTTTTTCTTACCCATCAGAGCAATGAGATCTGTCATGGCCTCATGTACTGAACCACCATAAACACCAGAGTGAAGGTCTTTGTCACTGCACTCTACCTGGTTGGAGATAAATTATGAGATTCAGGTTAACCTTAGCATGAAGACAATGAAGATTATATAGACTTCTATCCTAGCTTTTTGTTGCATGTATTTTGAGAACATATGTTTTTGAAAGCAGACCATTCTGCTGCAGTGCACTGAGCAGGTGTGCTTCCTACTGCACTGTGAAGTGCAAGCTCATAGCACTGACTGCCCCAATCCTGGAGACTTCAGAGGTGACTTCTTTACTCACAGAAGTACCTGGATGAAGATGTGTGCCATGAGATAACCCTTCAGTGAAGCACCTGGATAGCTGAAAGCTAACCTTTTTACCCACTTACCTTGTAAGACACTGAAAGGAAGATATTCAGACAATTACAGCAGAACCTGCCCTACTAAGTTAATTCCATCATTCCTGAAGAAAAGCTATTGGCTTGAAAAACATGGATTCTCTAATAGAAAATCTAGCTCAGTAATACTAGTTTGGCCATGTATTTCAGAACTTACCTCTATGAAGTAGTAGCAAATACCCCTCAAGCCATAGGTGATACAAGGCTTATTCTTGCCTAGCCAGTAGTTGTCAGAAATGCAAATATAATCCACATCTTTGAAGAAAGCATCACGCTGAGCAAAAATCAGTTCATCCAGGCCTTCTGATCCTGATTCCTCCATACCCTCTAGGCAGAACTTAATATTTACTGGAAATTCCTTTGAAAATGAGCAAGAACAGATTAAGTGTTTGAAAACACTCCTTCAGAGACCAGTAATTTTAATCTGACCTGTACTATGCAGAACAAGGGTAACTTAGTTCTAACACCAGCTGAATACATTAATTGTATCATCTTGTACCACCTAAAGTTCCTCTTACAAAGTCTAGGTGTACTTAAGTCAAGGGCACTTATGCTACCCTCCATTCCATGAAACCCAAACTCTTCAAAAAGGTTTTAACTAAGCTCTAGAACAACTGGTTCCCAATCCTCTTAATTGTGGAAAAGCAACAGATCAGCTGCCAAAGGCAAGTCACGGAGCTAAAAAAAAAATTAAGCATAAAAATTGCCTGCTACAGTAAGAGTCATAGCTACCTTGTCTGACCAGCCTACCATATTCTATGCTGAGGAATCACTGAAGAATTGCTAATTCTTTGCCCAACAACGATCAGTCTTACCAGATAGCTCAAGATAACTGCTTTTCCAATTGTACTTCTTTCACAGAAACAGGAAAGCTCCCAAGTTCATGTTACTATGTTAACTCTTCTTAAAATTCATTGGCAGTGAGATATTAAGCTTTGTTGAAGGCCAAGCTAATTAGACATCCTTACACGTAAGTGAGCACATTCAGTTATTATTCCTGCTCCAAAAGACTCAATATGTATTTTTCCTTCCTACACATTTCTTCACAGCAAAAATATTTTAAGTGCTATCCAAGCCATCTACAAAACCAGCTTGTCAGCAAGTCAATTCAGCTCTACCAGGAAGACAGAAAGCTTTGCACCATTCCCCTAATCAGCTGAATAAGCAGGCCTCACAAGGGTTTGTCGCTTGGATAACATTTATTGCTAGACTCAGCTGTATGTGAAAAAAAAACAGAATACATCTTGGACACACACCTGGTTAGTCTGTTGATAAGCCTCCAAGGCATTCAGCCAGGCAAGCACTGGACCTTTGTCATCTGTTGATCCTCTCCCATACAGCTTTCCTGCAGAAGTCAGGCAAATTAACCAGAATGGAGAGAAGTTAGAATGAAGTTTGTCATCTCTACTTGCAGAAGAAAACATCCTTTTGGATAAGCTTTTTAGCACTGATTACACTAGCTTTCTTATGAGACCCTTCTGAAGCAGCACTTCTATATCCTACAGCATACAGACAGATACTGCAGTAGTTCTCCCACTTTCAGTGGGACCTCACCTCTTCCATAAGCTGCTCCCTAGATAGAACAAAAAACCTAGAAAAGATGCAACTGCCTTGGGCTTATCCATTCCCATACCCTTTCCATTAATACCATTTTCTACAGATCCATCAGTAAGGGTATAGAAACATGCCATCCTCCTTTTAATACAGACATATCCAGTATTGCTTCAATTCAATAATTATTTAAATAAGACTTCAGTAGTGATTGGTTTTCTACAGGCAATGGGAAGACCCAGGAAATGCACCTGGGATCACAGAGGCAGACAGTGTTCCAGTTCATAAGAACTGTGTCTACAGCCCCTAAGCCACTAGGTACAACCACAGCACCAAACCACACCATAGATATTGCAAAGTGAGGAAACCTACACTACCAGGCTGCACAGTGATAAGCCACAGTCTAAGGCAAATCTAGCTCTTGCTATCACATTAGAACATGATTAATTTGCACTCTGCCACCTATGATCTAGTGCACTGCTAGAAAGACATGCTACCACAAATGCTTCCTCTTGGCAATGATTAAACGCTTATGCAATACAAGAATGTCCTATTCTTATGACCTTTGACTCTTAACACTGAGCAAATGAAACAAAAAAGGGGATGTTGGTAGCAAGAACTTCAAACAAAAGTTTTACTTTCCTCTTGGCTACAAGCAACACATTGTTTAAACAGAACTTACTGCATGACTTCTTCATCCCTGTTACCAGACAGGGACACTTCTCTGGGTACTGGCTCAGTGTACTCACTGTAGCACAGTAAGCAAACACAAAGCAAACCATGCCAGTTGCTGTATCACTCCTCTCTCTCCAGGAGTAAGGAAGCAGAATTGAGATCCTGTCTCCATAATGGTTCAAAATCTCAGTCTGGCATAGCCTCAGTGGCCACAAGTTTTTAAATAGACAAAACTAGCTCTATGAAGGTTTCTGACAACAGTTGTTTTTTTTTTTTATCATTGAAGACAATGGTTATGACTTGATTGTAGTTACAAGAAGGAGAGCATGCAGATACAGCTTAGAAATTCAGAAAAAAACTAACAGCAGCTGAGATTTTACATCTCTATTGTTTACTATTTTCCCCTGCATCTTTCCACAGTTATATTAAATGTTCTTTCCTTTTCCCTTTCTATTAAAGGTGTAACTCTAGAGCAACCAAGAAATACTAGTTAAATAAGCACTCCATTTCAGAAGTCCATGCTCTTACCATTTCTTTCTACCAGTGTGAAGGGCTCACTGTCCCAGCCATCCTCCAGTGCTGCTGGCTGAACATCTAGGTGGCCATATACACACACTGTCTTTTTGTGTGGATCTGAGCCAAGCTTTCCCAGAATAATTGGAGGTAGAGGGATCTCTGATCCATCAGGCAGCTAGAAATAGAAGACAGTTTTTTTTTAATACAAATATAGAATGACAGTGGCACAATTTTATCACACGAATGAATTACTTTAACATTACTCCTCTAATCTCAACCTCTACAGACAGAGAAACAAAACTAAGCTACTTAAACTGACTGCAAGAAGCAGAATGTGTCAGCGAAAGCACCACAGAGCCACACCAGAAAAGAATTCCTTACAAGTCCCAAAAAGAGTCAAAGTGTTTCCAAGCTCAGAAATGTTAAACACTCCTACATTAGATTTTAGCAGAGTAAGCTATCTGCATGCCAGACTGCCATATCTAATGCTTACCTCAGCATCAGTGTTGAACTCCATTCAACAGAGTATTCTGCACTGCTTGTCACTGCCCTTTCATCCTGTCCCTAGCACAGATCTCGTGACAGTGATTTCCTGACAGTGAAATCACTGAGTAAAACGTGCCTATGCTCACACAAGCTCTTTAACAGCTCTATTTCTCCATACTAGCCTACACTGTTAAGGGTAGTGATGATCAAGTTGAACTTAGCTTAGTTCTTTCGAGTATCCCATAAGCAATTATCACATGCTGTTCTCAGCATTTATGTCCTTATCAGTGAACACATCTAGAAACTGTTCAGCAGATCAAAAGCACCATCAGATACCACTTTTGGGCTCCAAGTTCAGATTTTTTATCAGCTGGTTGCATGGACCCTGGCCAACTGCAGCTTTAAGGGTTTAAATCAATATAGCAAGAAATTACAGTAATCAGTACTCAGTAAAAATTGCTGTACAGTAGTAAACTTCAGTTGGATCAGGCAACTCAGCCAATTGCTTTACACTGTTCTTCATTGCTATAGCAGCAATAGCTCTTACTTCCCAAGAAATAGACACTGATGAACAGAGCAAGTTCATCTCAGTGAATTAATTGAAACATTTGTGATAGAATTTTGGGCTATAGATAACAGCAGAGCTAAAATTATCCTACAGATTCTCAAGAGCCTTCTTCCCCTCAACACAAGGCAAGAAGTTGTACACTGTCCTGATGAAATCTGTAGCACTACAAATAAGTGTATTCACATTGCCAGATGCAAGAACTGCTCACAGGATCCCAGTAGGCATAGATTTCACCCTGCAATCATTAGCACCAATTACAATATTTTAATAAATGTAATGCCCTTCTGGAAGAGCTATCTAGAAGCCTTTTGGAAGACCTGAAACTTCAGTAGGTATCATCTTTACAGCCTATGGGCCCCAGGGACAAAACCAGCCTGCTGTTAAGAATTGTGTTTCTCTTTGCAAGTGCTCTGTTCATGTTCAGTCAGTATTTAAAAACATCTAACACAGCCCAACACAATGATATGCTTAAGTGATATAGATACCAAGAGTTACAATAACAAATGTCTTAACACAAAGCTCAAGACTCTGTAGAAAGACTTAACCCCATGCCCCATGAGGCTACCACCTTTCTAGGTCACAACCCACAAGGCTCCTGTAGTGATCCGGTGCAGAAGATCGACATACATCAAGGAATTAGTAATCCACATAACAGTGCAAGTATACCCAACCCTGTGCTGTGAAATGATGCATACATAGCTCTGCCTTCAGGCAGACATTGCACTGTGCATATCACTTGGCTGCAAGATAAACTCAGCAGACTGCAGCTTGTAGGCAGAGCCCTCTTGCTACAGATGACTGCAGCACATGCATGTCCTTGTCTTTATCAGAAAGCACAGCAAGTTCTCATGTGAACATCCCTTTTGTCTGACAAGGGCATCAATGGAGTTGTTTTTCAGAAGCTCTCACAGCTTGAATAAGCAAAATAGAACAACTTCACAAACAGGATCTGCACAGCACACTACATGCTAATGGGATGACTCAGATGCTGCACAGTTTGGATTCCCAGCATCTAAAGGGACATGAGGTTACCTACACTATCCTTTTCATTGTAAGTGTAGCCCTCATAAATAACATTTTAAATGACCCTTTGAAGTGCACCAGTGCCACTCTCACTGGGATCACAGAAACCAGCACACTACTTCCATGCTAACATCTTATCAGCTTAAGAACTCCAGTGAGAACACAGAGACACTCACATACCTTCTGTTTCCCAATATCCATAAGTTGGGCCGTGCCTCCCAGTCGCTCGATATCCTTTGCAGCAACCTCCATCATGTGCCTGATTTCAGCCCTCTTCTCCGGCCATGCTGACACACTCTGGATTGCTACCCACTCAGAGAGCCGCTGCAGCAAGACAGCAAAGCTACAGGTTTCACCATGCACTGAATGGGAGGCACTGTTCACACCAAAATCAACTGAAATATCAGTCAAGCTTAAACTTGAGGCAAATCAGCTTCATTATCCACACAAAGGATTACTGTAACTACTGATATCACACTCAAAAGTTCTTTAAAAATCTTTCTTACAGTTACACCTCACTGCCAGCATAGCACAGTCTGCAGATGAGGAAGGCAGACTTAAGACTATGGTAATCTGTGCATGTTTTGCCTCTGGTTGCTTTTCTTCAAGCAAGCAGAACCAACTAGTACCTACACCAGGCATCTCAGGCCATCCCAACTCTTTTCCCATGTGAGATCAGTGAGAGCTGAACACCACATATTTCTTTTCTGGGAGCTGCTCAAACCAGTCATACCCCTTGCCTGACCTCTCCTTCCAGTTACTTGACTTCATTATTGGACACATTACACTGGTGTAACTCAAGCTTGAAGGTGACTGCCTTTTAACTTGCAGTATCCCATAGCTGCCTGTACTACAGCACAAACTTGAAAGAAAACTTACCTTAATATAAAGATCTTGATGTTCATCAATGTATTTAAACAGGGTATCAAGAGCAGACATCTTCTGACCAGAATGTTGTTGCTGAAAAATTGAGACAAAAATAATTAAGCCTCCTGAAGTTTCACTACAGAAGAATTTCACCTTTCAACTGCTAATGTCACATGTCAAGCCACATGAATGTGGAAACTGAGGCCATTCCCTCTTAGGAAATCACAGCGACCAAAGCATATTCAACCTGATCACCACTGTTTCTGCCTCTAACCAAACAAACTCCAGGAGTCACAATTGAGCAAGCTGGTCTGTACAGATGCTTCACGTACTTAACTAAGCAAAGCAGGTGAAGTGTTATTCAAATGTAATGTAATCTCTGAAGTTGTGTTTTGTTATAAGAGTTCAACAAAAGCGTGTCTTAGCCTTGAACACAGCCAGGTCCAAGAAGTGCTATTTTTTCACCAGACCTCCTCCACAGTGCACTGAAAGCAGGCAGTTTAAGAATCTACCCTTGAAGTCCTAGCCTGCCACTCAGCCTTCCAAAGGAGGTCAGAGTGAAGCCACAGGAACAGAAACCAACCCCAGCAGTGGCCAGGGACTAGTCCAGCACTAACACTTCCTTCTTTTGTTTCTTTTGGGGGGTGATATTTTTTGTGCCATCTGAAGTTCATGTGAGAAAATCCAAGATCTCTTCCCTTCTCAGCTATCTTCCTCAGAAACCCAAATGGTGCTATATTTAAAAGACACACAGTCCAGAAGCTTAAACTTAGTTCTCAAGTTCAAAGTAAAGCTAGAATCTCGCCTTCAAGACAGAAAAAAGTGAGCTCCACAGTCCAGCCTCCAGAACCAATGCACTTGGACCACAAGAAGAACTCAAGGCTTGCATGCAACTCTAAGCAAGTATGTTCAGCAGCACCAGCTGCTACAATTCAGAAGCTTGTTTAGTCAGCTAACAGAAAGCCTTTCCACTTCTATGTGGAAGTCACAAGACAAGTATGCTGGGCATTAAAATATCTGACTGTCCTCTGGAACAGTTGACTGCTCTACATAGCAAAATGAAAGCTATCAAGCTGTCCTAGATAGTATATGGTGATATGAGCACATCCTACTACCCCAGATATAGGAGAGACATACAGAAAGCATTTTCTGTCAGCCAGGTCTGTATTTACACCAGTTTTACACTCATTGAGTAAAAGGATTCTCTTTGATAGCCATGAACTGATCCAAGCCTGAGATAACTTGCAATCCTTTAGAAAGATGATACAGACACAGCCAAGCCGAAGTCCTGCTTCCTACCAAAGTTCAGTTTCTCTAGAGAAGCCATCGTACTTACACACAGCCGAAGCTCACACGTGATTTCAGAGAAGCCATGGTAGGCATCAGCCCTGCACTCACCCTACAACACAGCGACCTGCAGCACAGCAGCACTCCAAGTTCACAGCAGACATCGAACAAAGCCTGCTCTTCCGTCCACGATGAACGCGGACCGAAACGCTTCCTCAACGCACCACGAACCGACAACCCTCCCGGCTACCAACACCGGGAGGGCTTCGCCCTCCCCACTCGTAGTGAAGCGCAGTCCCACGCGTGATCGCCACGCTAGGCCGGTTCAGGCCTGCAGCCCCGCGGACAGAAACAGCAACCTGGAGCGGGCAGAGCAGCGGGCGGCACACGGGGAGCAGGGAGACCCCGGGCAAGGGCCGCACACCGCGCAGGGCCCAACGCCGTCACTCACCGTCCGCACACCGTACCGGCTTCCCCTGGGAAGGGGCAGCTCCGCCTCGGTGGCTGAAATACCCCGCGGCGGCCCCGCCCCGCACCGTGCCGTGCCGTGCCTCGCAACCGGGGCGGGGCCCGAGGTGTGCTTGGTGCGCCTGCGCGGCTCTGTGAAGCTAAGAGAGAAATTATGCAAAGCAACTGGAAATAAAACTGCTTCTAAAGTGTAGCGCCTTGCGCTTCTGAAGGGGGTTGCCTGAGGTGGCAGGAGGTGCTTTTTGTGCTTTTTTAGCCACTGATACTTCAGTAAGGTCTTCTCTCCAAGTGGGAAAGATAGGGATTTGATGGGTGCGCTGTTTGAGGGATGAGGAGCTGTGAGATCGCATCCAGAGAGCAGTAGTAGATAGCTCAGTGTCCACATGGAGATCAGAGGGGTCGGTGCTGGGGCTGCTGCTCTTTAATATCTTCACCAGTTACGGTGGGATGAAGTACACCCTCAGCAAACTTGCAGCTGACACCAAGCTGTGTGGGATGGTCAACACACCAGTGGGATGGGATGCCATCCAGAGACACCTAGACAGGCTACAGCAGTGGGCCAAGGTGGACCTCATGAGTTCAACAAAGCCAAGTGCTTGGTCTTGCACCTGGGTTGTGGCAACCACTGCTATCAGTATAAGCTGAGGAATGAAAGAATTGAGCACAGCCCTGCTGAAAGGACTTGGCGGTACTGGTGGATGGCAAGCTGGATATGAACCACCAGTGTGCCCTCACAGCACAAAAAAACAACTGTATCCTGGTCTATATCAAAAGAAGCGTGGCCGGCAAGCCTAGGAAGGTGATCCTGCCCCTCTACTCTGCACTGATGGGGCCTCACCTGAAGTACTGTGTCCAGATGTGGAGTCCTCAGTACAGAAGAGACATGGACCTGTTGGAGAATGTCCAGAGGGGGACCACAAAAGTCATGCAAGGGATGGAATACCTCTGCTATGAGAACAGGCTGAGAGAGCTGGGGCTGTTCAGCATGGAGAAAAGAAAGTTCCAGCATGACATGAGGGCAGCCTTTCAGTACCTAATGGGGAACTATAGGAAAGAAGAGGGCAGACTCTTTGGCAGGGTCTGTGTGATAGGACAAGGAGAAATGGTTTCAAACTTACAGAGGGGAAATTTAGACTTGATATAAGGAAGAAGTTATTTACAATAAGGCTTGTGAGGCACTGGAACAGATTGCCTGGAGAAGTGGAAATTCCATCCTTGGAGACACTCAAGGTCAGGCTGGACAGGGCTCTGAGCAACCTGATCTAGCAGTAGATGTTCCTATTCATTGCCAGGGAGTTGGAATAGAGGATTTTTAAGGGTCCCTTCCAACTCAAATGATTCTATGATTCTTGGCGGACTCTTTCCATGCTCATATTCCCATAGAGAGCTTATCTTTTGATAACTTTTTTCCACATCCAAAACAAAGCCCAGAAACCAGAAATAAAGAATCAAGCTGCAATAAAATATTTGGGAACCATAGAGTGAAAACATCTATGTGTTAGAGAGTTTTATGTATGCATGTATTGATCTAAAATCCACAAAAGATTATACTGAAGATCAAACAAGGAAACAACACAGTGGCTTACCTGAGTTAAAACAACAAAAACATTTTTGAAAGATTATGGGGCCCATTATCAGCTTTGAGAGCTTTATAAATTGTCTGTAAGGAAGTGCAGTTTTATTTTCAAGGCTGGTAATTTGGAGACAATGTACACAGGGATGTATAGAAAATCTTTTGGCGACACTAGAGAAAGGAAGGATAGGAAAGTAGGAATGGTTTAGAAACAGAAGGTGACAAAACAAAATACTTTGTAGGGAAAATCTAAGGATACTCAGACCTCTGCTCTTACAGAAGCCATCTAAATATCTAAGCTGCTAAATAGTTTCATTCTAAGCAAATAACTGATACTTGTGTTGTTGCTTTTGAGTCACAGGGGCATGTTGTGTATAAAACAGCTGAAGCAGCTGTAGTTGAGTGAGGGTCCAAAAGCAGAACCCTGTTTTTAGAATAGCCATGTGCATTGGCCCTGTGGCATGGCTGCAGTTGCATACACGCAGATGTATGGCACCTAAGAAGCTCACATTTCTTAGTTTCCTTTATTTGCTTTAGAGGGAAAACAGCAACAACAGCAACAAAAACTACAATGCCAACTTGGATGGTTACAAATTAGCTGTTATTTATCCTGGTATTTATTGCTTTTCATCTTTATCTTGGTATCATTCTGCTTAGGTGGGTTACAGTCTCAGCTTTCTAAGGCATCAGGGCACTTACTCCAAGGTGTGCTCTTTGACTGACAGATAATGTATCCAGATTCACTGAACAGTGCAGCTCTGTAGCTTTTACTTGCTTTCCTCACACACAGTAGTTTTTGGACTACTGATAGTAAACCTAAAGCACTAGGCAAGTTGGAACCAATGGCTTTCATCCCTTCAAAACTTTAGTGTCCTACTTATATCACTCCCATGTATGTGCCTCTATATGTGCATTTTGACTCCATTAATATTACTTCTTAAATAATCTAATCAGTACAATGATTTGAAAGCTTCAAGAAAACATTTTTTGCACTTCTTTCCTTTCATGTTTTTGGGCACCTAAGAAGGCATAGTGCATTAAATTCTGCAGATTCTCAGAGGATTCGCTGAGGTTTTGTTTCTCTGTTTTCTCAGGTGCTTCATGCAACCAGCCTGCATCACAGACCTCACGAAATCAACTTAAAGGACCAAAGCATGCTTACGTGGTAAAGGAGCTCTTAGTCCTTAATCTTTTAGGACAGTGATCCCTGGGAATATCTCATTGTCACTGTCTTAAAAAACATACTTATATTCCACTCTTCTGGACTCTGAAAACCATTCTCGAATCTGTTATTGAATGAGTATAACTAACTTGATGTATCTTGGATGGTTGCAGGTAGAGGGTTGTGGTCAATGGATCTATGTTCAGGTGGAGGCCAGTCATGAGTGACATCCCCCAGGTTCAACAAGGCCCCATCTGGAGTACTGTGTCCAGGCCTGGGGCTCCCAGCACAGGAAGGGTGCAAAGCTGTTGGAGCAGATCCAGAGGAATGCCACAAAGATGATCAGAGAGCTGGAGCTCCACTTCTATGAAAACAGGATGAGGGAGTTGGACTTGTTTAGCTTGATGAAGAGAAGGCTCCAGGGAGATCTCATTGCAGCCTTCCAGTACTTGAGACGAGTTCATAAACAGAAGGGAGACTGTCTTTTTACATGGTCTGATAGTGATAGGGCAAGTGGGAATAGTTTTAAAATAGAAGATGGGAGATTTAGATATTAGATATTAGGAAAAAAGTATTTACTCAGAGGGAGGTGAGGCACTGGCACAGGCTGCCCAGAAAAGCTATGGTTGCCCCATCCCTGGACATGTTTGTGGCCAGGATGGGTGGGGCCATGGACGCTCTGGTGGGTGGCAGCCTTGCCCACAGCAGAAGGTTGGAACTACAGACATGATCTTTAAAGTCCCTTCCATCCCAAGCCATTTTAGGATTCTAAGATCTGTAAAATTTATGTGTGTTAACATCTTACACCAACCTTTGTTGAGTTTTGTATCCTTTTTACAGTCTGTTTCTGGACAAGTATGAAATCCTCTCTGGGACTAGAGAAGACTGAGTCTGATGTGTTTGGACCGAAGAGAAAGAAATAAAGTTTGTGGACCAAACCCAATGATGGAATTGCAATCAATTCTGCCATGTTTGCTTTGGATGACTAAAGGTGAACAGATCATGCCTTTCTGTTGGCATTCCAACAATGGAAGCCTCACCTCTGCAAAACCAAGTGACAGGAGGAAAGTGGCCTCAGACTCCAAACTCATTTTGAGGAATAGTCATAAATTAAAACAAAGACAAGTATCCTTTACTGTCACTCTTTTCTAGTCAGCTCTGTGGCTCCAGAAGTAACCTTGCTCCAAATAAGCAGGACTACTTATGTGATGTAGATTGTAGACTGCTGAATATTAACGTATGTTCTTAGCATTCCTAATCTATATGTACATGCACCCTGTATAGTAATTAATGAGTTGGATCGTCCCAAACTTCTTCTTCAAAAAAAAAAAAAAAAAAAAAAAAACCCAAAAAAACTCTTTTTTTTTTTTTTTTTTATTAANAACATTTCCCAGCTTTTTTTTATTTTTTTTTTAATAGATAATTAATCAGAGTAGGGCATTTACAGATTATAGTTAGCCTATGTAGAAAATGGACAGAAGAGTGCATTGTGGGGTGCCTGTGTGACCATGTTCCTTATCTGAATCCTGTTGGACTGTCCCTGCAGTGGCCTATGCACCCAACTTTTGCTGTTGTGGACAAAAATATGAATCAAGAGGATTGATGCAAGACAAGAACTGAACTCTAGAGTCTTGGTGCTATGATCCTTCTTCTTACTCTTGCACAAAGAGTTATCAGTATAAAATGGGGTTTGTGTCACCTGGTGGCTCAAATAATAAAAAATATGAAAGGACCCTTCCTATCCCCTCTGTGCCTTCTCTTTGCCCTGCTGTTTATTGCACACTTCTTTGTCATCTTCAGTGTCTTCTCATTAGACTGTGCCTCTCTGGTGGAGGGTTTATATTGTCATGGCATGTATTACCCCGTGGCTCCATCCAGTCCAGTTCAAAACAGTGTCCACAGCAAACTTCTATGAGCTCCGCATCATGGGGTGGCTGTGTACCAGGCTGGTGAACCTGCAGAAACAAAGCACCACATCAGGATGGCTCTGGGCTGCTGTGCTAGGTTGACTTAGGTACAAGCCTGAGAAGCTGCTCTCTCTGCCCTTTAATGGTGTTGCTATAAGCATGCCCAGGATTTGTAAAGCCTTTTCCCTCCTTCAAACTTCCTCCTGTCCCCAGCCTCCAGGCTCTGTGGCTGGTGCACAGAATCATACAATCCTTAGAGTTGGAAGGGACCATTAAAGGTCGTCTAGTCCAACTCCCTTGCAGTGATCAGGGACATGCACAGCTAAATCAGGTTGTCCAGGGCTTGATCCAGCATCGCCTTGAAACTTTCTAGGGATGGGGCATTAACCACATCTCTAGGCAGCCTGTTCAAACCTTTCATCAAGCCTTTCTGCAACTCTGGTAGCCCCTGTAACAATAATTACTTTCCCGTTAAAAGTCACACTCAAAAACTTATTGCTCCTTCAAATCCTGGGGTGTCCTTACGAAGTACCAGATCTTGGTTATGCTGTGCCTTCAGCAGTTAGGAGTTCCTTCCATAAGCCTACTAGGGACACTACGGATCTTCAAGTCTCTCATCTTAGGCATTAATTTTACCTGTTAACAATGAAAACACTAAGTAGAACACAAGTCTTGCTGTACACTGCGGATAACTCTTCTCTCTTTTTTGTTCTGCCTTTATGCAAGGTGACTTTTTCCCTTTCCACGAGTGCTATTTTGCTGAGTCATTATGCTATATTGCAATCTGTATTTTCTATATCTTCTTGTCAGGATGCAACAGTGATGAGCTGAAAATGCAGGTAGCTGTTAGGAACCC
This sequence comes from Odontophorus gujanensis, assembly GCA_013399175.1. NCBI lineage: Eukaryota > Metazoa > Chordata > Aves > Galliformes > Odontophoridae > Odontophorus > Odontophorus gujanensis. The sequence continues at coordinate 407,507 of VXAB01010471.1, read as the reverse complement.
AAAATAAACCTGTAGGCTGGCTAACCTGCCCACAGGGCTGGAGAGACTATCACAAGCTAGGAGAGTGGCAGAGAGCCAGGCATTAAGAAACTCTCATAAATTTAATGAACAGATTGCCCAAATATGAACGTGCTTTTGGCAGCACACTGCACAATGCACTGCCCTAATGTTGCCCAGGAGCAGTTGGGCTTTCTATTTTGGGGATCTTACTCTCAAAGAGGGCAGGTACTGCTCCCTCTGTGGATTCTGAGGCACAGATGAAAGAGTGGCTGGAGAGGCTGTTAGTAGATTGCTTTTCCCCAGTGCTTTGGAGGACTGGCTTACAAAGTGCAGAGCCAACACGTCTTGGAAAGTCATTGAATGGGTATGCCAAATGATCCCTTGTTTTGCTGAAGTGTTAGGCCAGATGTGCCAGTACTCTAAAAGGAGTAAAATCCCACCAGTGTCCCTTTGTTCAATGTCTGCTTCTTTGCCTAAGAGTCACTAAAGCACTCTGAGCTCCTGCCTGCTTGTATTGACACTCAGCATTAATACATCAAAGCAGCAGCTCAAACAGGAGTGGTGGAATGTGTGTCATGTATTAAACAAGTGAAAAAGACAGGCAAGCAAAGAGTCAAAAGCCCAGCTAGATGTGGTCTGACTGCAAATGAGAGTCGCAGCCCTTGGAGACTGCCTCAGTTCAGAACTTTTTTTTGGACTGGCCATAGATCTCAAATGTCAAAACCTTTACCCTTTTGGAACTTAATCAACCACCCTTTATTTCAGCCCCACTTTTCTTCCCAACACTGTGCCCAGTTTATCCACACTGAAAGTGCATGGAACATGTTGTGTTCAGGAGTAGATGTCACTTTCAATTTCTCCTTGAATATATTTTGGAGTGTTGGAAGACTTTATTTCAGTCTTTTATTACTTGTTGATTTGCCAAAGTGAAAGAGAAATATTAAAGGGACTTGGCCAGGGCTGCATGCACTGCTAAAGGAAGTGGAGCTAAAGTGTTTCCCCAAATGGAATTTTCCTCCAGTGCTGCAGTTCTGTAGGAGTTTTCTTCGGTGTCTGTTGTGGCTTCACCATGGATCCTTCCCACACCCTTTGGTGCATCTCTCTACTTCCCAGACTGAGTATCACATCCAGAATAATGTAATGCCTGTTTTCTATTGAGAGATTAGCTATGAGATTTTTCTAGATAAGAACATTTGTGAGTTTCCCTGTATAGAATGGGCTGAAAGCACAGTTTAGGAATGTACAGGGATGAGGGGAATATAAAGCAGGGAATATCAAATCTTGTGTAGTTATGACAGATCTGCTTATTCTTCTTTTTATGTGTCTTAGTGTAAATTCAAAGTAAATCCACTGATACTGAATCAGAATTAAGCCTCTTTTTGCCAGAAGAGCCTAAAGATTTGGAAGAAGGTATTCCTTCTATAACACATGAAGTTCTCTGAGGAGAAAGATGATTGACAGATGCTGTTGGTAGTAAATAACTAAGGGCTAAGAAGGATAAAAAGGGTCAATCACTGAAGAATAAGGAGAAATGAAGAAAAAAAAAAGAGGGAGAAAAATGGAATCACACTGAAAATAGAAAAAGATGACAATGTCAATTCAGAAAAAAGAAATGTCAAGGTAATGATTAGAAGTTCTGTATCAAAAGCTTCATTACAAAAAAGTGTTTTTCAAGCATATACCAAGTTCTGCTTTTACAAAAAGGATGAGCATTTTGATAATCCTATAAACAAGTACAGATATTCATGATGCCAAAGCCAACAGAAAACTGTCGGATGGCTTCTGCTAAGTGCAGTGGCCATTGGCTCCAGCCCATAACAAATGATGCTTATTCAGGAGGTATGTTACTGCCCAGTACATTGCTTCTCGCTCAATTTAGTTTCTCATCAAAAGACAGCTCACAAAAAGCAACACAGACTGTTAGAAAGAGCTGACTCAGCACCAGATTATAAAATGGTATACGACAATAATATTAAATCTCCTGAAAGATCCATCTACAGAGTGAGCCATACACACCTTGTCAATTTCGATGAGAAGCAAGTTATCCTCTCTGTTTATTCATTTTCGTGTGAGGAATTGAATTGCAAGCAGACTACAAAAAATTGTATCTGTGGAAGAAGATGTGGAAATCCACTTCTGAGTCTCCTGAGCCATAAGAACTCCACTTGAAGCAGAAGGTAGTGCCGTGTTTGTTACGCTGGCTATTGATATCTATGCAGCCAGAACTCCTTTGTAAATAGGCCTGGCTATTTGTGGCTGGAGGGCAATGCCTCTGTGTAACACAGGGAACATCACACAGCAATGGTACAGCTGCTGCTCAGGCAGCTAGATGGGATCATCCACATGTATTTCCTCCTCGGGGGAAACATAGGAGAGTCACTCACACTAATGGATATTTAACCTGGGTATAATTATGAGCTGTTTGTTTTAAGCAGTACTGCAACTAGATCGTCTACTCTTCTTTAAACAAATGCCATCCAACACTGAAGGCATGCAAACTTGCAGTATATAACCTAGAGAAAAGCTAATTACTTGCAGAGACGGATAGAAAATTGAATTTCATTAATGGATCGTTTTGCAGTTTGCTCCAGCCATTCATCATTCACAAAGAAACTGCAAAGAACAGTTTCAAGGAAACAACTGGAAGTAATTAAGTTTTACAGACTTGATATTGCAAGTTATCCATGATTCTGCTGAATCTTTTTTTTTTTTTCCCTGTTTCATATCTGCATTTGTAGAAGAGAAATCAAGAAATGGACATAAATTCAAATGCACTGTGATCTGTCATAGGTGATGCCTACATATAATTTAATTCTAAAACATAGAGCACTATGGAACACAGCCCTTGAGCCAAAGAACAAAGCAAAATCATCAGAAAAAAAAAAAATACCTGCTATAAAATCAGACCTATGACTGTGAGTGAAGAAAAGCAGCACAAGCTCTATCTGGACCTTAGATGTATAAATTACAAAATAAGTGCAATATAAAAAGTGTCCACTTGGTGGTCACTCGTGCCTTCGGTGAAGATGCTTTTTCACATCCATGAATCAGTTATTTGCCTTTCATGGTTCCTAGAGTGCTCTGAACACACCTGGGCTGCATTTTAAATGCCAGAGCAAAACAAAATGGCAGGGAGTGGGCCTTGGCTATCCTAGATCAGTACTGTCAGAGAAAGAACTTTAAAACCTGCCTGGTGTAAATTCCTAAAATAACTAATTTCAAGAGGTCTGCAGCCATTGGATTGGGTGGATTTTTATTTACATGACAACATGGTTACTCTCCTGACAATAGCCAAGCCATAGAAAAATCTTCTTGACCAAGGCCCTGGAATGTAATCCAGTCACTGAAATAGAAGATGTGGTACTTAACTCTCTTACCCTTCTGAGCTACCACATATCTAAATGATTGCAGCCCAGTGAATGCTGTATATCTGTTGTGGAACACAAGCTGCCTGGCTGAATGACTTCGGGTCCCCAGTGTAAATAACAGCACAACACAAGAGGCTGCAGGGAATTGGCTTAGTAGAAGTTTTCTCTTTTTACTTTCTACATAACCTTACTGCAACGTCAGAATATTTCTGGAATTGCTTCAGAATCTCATAAAGGGAGGCTACAAAGAGCCAGATTCAGTACTGGTACAATGAGATCACTGGGCCTGAGTTTGGTGCAAAGCTTAGAAACTGTGTATAGAAGGACGAGAAAAGAATTGCAGCATTTCTCTCTTTGTTCTCCTTTCATACCGTACAGACAGACATGTCTTCCTTCCACACACTCCAGACAGAAGTACAATGCACCACACACTGGCAGATTCCATTGGTAATTATCTATGCTAGAGAAATTTTTCTCAAGTCACTAACTCTAATCCCTCATCTCCAATTCTGGCAAAGACAATTGCACTTATAATTCAGCTTACAAACTGACTGAACTGCATCTTACAGTTAATTAAGCTGTTTTTCTTCCTAATGACTGGTAGAATGAATGGACAAGGGATGCAGCAGAGAAGGAACAGACAAGTATGTGTTGGGAATCATTTTTGATATACAGACAAATATTCCGGAGTATTTTTGTACCTTTGTTGTTTCATCTGATCCGAAGAACTGCCTCAACCTGCTGCAGGCACTGCTGAAGTATCTTTCACCAGCTTTCTCAATGAAACTGTTTCAAAATGAGAGGGAAAAGTTGGCATGAAGTTAATGAAGAGATTAATTGGAAGTGGATATATGAGAAGAGCAAGACAATTAAAATCTGCAGTGCAGAGTGTAGAAAGTGGTAAGAAGGAATAAGGAAATGAATGTGTTTGGCTTCCACAGGCAGCTATGCCTAAGAAATACCTGCAGAAAATAAAATACAAACAGGAAAAAAATGTCTTAGAAAGTCCTCTTAACATGACCTGAAGGAAAGCTTTTTCTGTCTGCACACTTTTCTCTTGTTTACATCAGTGCATCAGTCCACGTATTTCCCTTGTCCACAAAGCTGTAGTCTGTACTTCACATTATGCCCTTTTTCTGCTCCTGGTTTGTAGTGTAACTCAATAAACTCAGTGCACACTAATGCAGTAAAACTTCTGTGAGCAGTTTGCAAGATATTATTTTTGATTAATGGCATAAATGAGAAAATGTATTTGGATTCCTCTTCTGGAGTCAGTACTCTGGAGGGGAATTTCACTGCCTAAAGGACACGTTCAAATGTATGTCAGATCTTATGATGTTTTTCTGTTACTCAACCTCACCACAGCAAATCAGAAAGAAATATTTATGGGGTAAAATTTATTTTAAGGTGCATTTGAACAGCACTTGAAAGTTTCCTGAGCTTGTGGAAGGAAAGTGGGAGACCTATTTGTGCCCTTCAGAAGACAAGCCACAACATACCCTATTTCCAGAGACAACATAGAGCTATTGACAGAAGGTGATATAATCAATCAAACAGAGCTGTAATTCCTAATAAACCAGTTTCCCATTTCATTAACTTGAGTGCCAAGGTACTTCTTAACGATAGATTTATTTTTTCCTTTAATCTCTCCATATTAATTAAGTAGTTAGGAAAGCAAGGACTAACAGCCTAATATAGCCTGGGCAACACAGCTTCTATCTGAAGTCAATGTGAAAAGTGTGGGCTCAGCAAGTCCCCACACTGGTGTTTCCTCGTGGTCCCAGCTTGGCCGTGCACCTCAGGCAGACGCTGTGCCAGGCTCCTCCACACAGCCATGCCAGAGCACCTTGCTCCTGGGTGCTGTGTCCTGATGCTGTTCCAGCTCTGAGCTGTCACTGGGGATGTGCGACTTTCCAATGAGACCAACATGATGCTGTATTTCTGTTCCAAGCAGTAATTCAAACTTCTGGGCAATTTAATTGGATGGCAATTGATATAATAATTCCAGGATTATTTTTACTGCCCCTATATTGATAATTGAACTTCCACTAATTAATTTCCATCAAGCTTAAGTTTCAGTTAAAATGAGAAGAGGAATGTAGCTCCTTTCAGGAAAACAGGAATTAAATGTCAGATAGCCATATCTGAATGTATGTAGGAATCTTCTGTTAATCTTCCTCAAATTTCAGGGAAATTTAAAGCTCCAGCTTCCAATTTTGTAACTGGCAACTGACTGCTAGGAAAGGCTCCTGATCCTCAGATGTCGAGGCTGTGATCTCTCACTGCATTCAAATTTTCTGGATTGATACTTGTTGTGATCTAAAGAGATGCATACATAGGTGTGTCTGTGTGTAGATACATGCATGTGTACACACACACACCTACATTACCACAGTTGTTTCATTTTTCACTCCTGCTGCAGTCTGCAGGATTGCTGAAACTTCAGGAACTGGAAAAAGAGACACAAACCCTTTCCACTCTCTGAAGGCTGTATCAAAATCTCTTGGGGACACAGGGCATTGTTTCCTGCAAATGCCTCACATGGGATTTACCATAAAATTAAACTTGTTCACAGCCAACTATGAGTGTCAAGTAACTTGCATTTACTTCATCAAGTTTCTTACACCTAGGGCTTTTTCAACTGTTCTTCTTTCTTAGTCTAGTTCTTTTTATTATTAGTTCCATCATTTCCAAGTAGCAGACACTTGTGTGTAAAGATATTTCACTTGTTATGTACAGCAGTGGTTTCCAGTCTGAAGAGAGAGCTGTAGGCTCTTTACTCCAAAACCCAGTGTGTTTCAGCTGCTGCCTGGAGAGGAAATGCAGAGTACATCAAAAACCAACAGCTACTGCCTGAAGTTCTAACCAAGCTCATGCACCTGCCACCAGGAGCAGCCCTCACACTGTGAGTAAATGTGATCTAGCCACGTGTGGCCACAGGGTGAATTGCTTTGGTTGGCTGAAAGATCGTTTTTGCAGGGCTCGTTTTTTTCCAGATCAAGCAGCTGAGCTCAGTCACCCTGCTGCTAAGCAGTTACCAGCACTGATGTAAGGAAGCAGCAGAGGCGTGTGCCTGGGGTGAAAGTAGGGGCAGGACTGTCCCTTCCAGCAATTATTTCCGTTTAGATACCCTTATCTATAACATCACACTGCATTCTTGACATGCAGATGTGACACAGTTGAGCCGGCACAACAGTTCTGTCTTGTGCTGTTCTGCATGGCCTGGCCTGCTGCTCTCCTCCCTGCAGAGTTCCCCCAGTGTGCCTGGCTGCATCCCCAGGCACTCTGGCTTTCTAACCCGCCTTAAAATAATCCCAGCAAAGAACAGATTTGTGAGTTTCTTCTCTGTTAATGAGTTGAGTAAACTTACTGGGCAGTAAAACACATCTTTTGCTAGGGGATAGGACTACGCAGCCATGAACGAGAGGAAACAGGGCACAGATGAAAGAGTGAATCACTGCTTATCTCTGTCAGCGGCAATTAGAGCGCTCAGCTGTGCCACCACAGAGCTGAGGTCCCCGTAGTTTGATCTTAGCTCAAAGCCAAGAGTAACTAGAATTTATTTTCAGAACAACGCAAATGATACATATACAGAACTTTATAGATGTGAAACGGTAATACATAATGTCCCTTGGGGGAATACCAATGCAGAGAGAAGCCAAGGAATGAAATGGAAAAATATATGTAGTTTTGGTAGTGCCTAAACTATTAAACTAACAGCTCTGTACCAAGCTGTATGGAAACATCCTTCTGCCATCTGTGATCCTCTTCCAGGTAGGACACATCTCTCTATGAGGGAACACCAAAGGAACCCTCCTGCCTTTCCTCACACACTGCCCAAGAATTCCAAGATCAACCCCGAAAACCTATAGGAGAGCTTCTGAAAACATTCAGAACCAAACTGAGAGATAAGATTTAAAGTTTTCAGATCCCAGATCCCAGTCAGACTTCCCTGTGCTCTGGAAACATACTGTATCCCTGCTGCCAGAAAAGCCGCTGTTCTCTAGGTAGGAGGACCAGAGTGGGGAAGGAAATGCGAGGAGAATGGCCACAGACGTTTGGAGAAATGAGGCAGTAGGAGAGAGAGCAAAACACTAGCAACACAAGATGTGACAAGGCCTCACCGCCCTCTGAGTGAAAAACTGAGGTGTCCCCGCAGCCTTCTGTTCTCAGTGCTCAACAAGCCCCGCTCCCTCAGCCTGTCTTCTTGGGTGAGGTGCACCGGCCTTTCCCTTATCACCTTAAATCAGCGGACTAATGAAACGTGCCCCGGGGCAACTGACACAAGGCACACATTAGTCTACTGTGTTTTTTAGTTTTTCATCCATGGGGCAGACTGCTGTTGTTACTCATTTGGGTAAATAATTTACCCTCCAAGTGATTTCCTTAACTATAATCCATCTTCCTGCTATGGGATTGCAAGTAGCCTGAAGTAACCATCTATACAAGAGAAAGAAAATGAATCTGGTTCTTTTTTTCACTATATCTGACAGCAAACCTGAGTCAGACGCCTTTATTTCTTTAGCGAGAGGGCAGTGAGGCGCCGGCACAGCTGCCCAGAGAAGCTGTGGTGCCCCATCCGTGCAGGCGCTCAAGGCCAGGTTGGATGGGGCCCTGGGCAGCTGAGCTGCTGGGGGCAGCGCTGCCCATAGCACGGAGTGGGGCTGCGTGGGCTGTGAGGTCCTTTCCATCCCAAGCCATCCTGCGATTCTCCGCACCGAGCTGCCTGCTGCTGCTCTCGGCTGCCGCGGAGCCGTGAGGCGCTGGCGGTGCGAAGCTCCTCGGCGGCACGGGATGGGGCAGCCCACCATGCTGTGAGCAGCCCTAGGGGCAGCCCGCCGTGGGGGATGGGGGTGTTAGTAAGCAGGCACCCATCCGCGGCAGGATGAAACTGCACTAGAAGTTACTGCAGAATNCGCGGGGAGGCGGCGGGGCGGGGGGCGATGGACGCCGGCACGGAGCGCGGAGAGGGCGCGCTCGGGGTTGGAGCGGCCCGGCCCGGCCGCGGCGATGAGGGGCATCCCGCGCTGGAGGAGGCTGCGGTTCGCAGGCTGGCGCCGGTGCGCCCTCGCGTTCCTCATAGCCTGGGCCGCCGGCTGGGTGGTGCTGAGCGCCCTGCTCTTTCTCCTCCACGGGAGCGTCTTCTCCGAGCGCTGCACGGACGAGGACGGCCACCGCATCCTGGCCAGGCTGGTACGTGCGCCCCGACGGGGACCGCGCCGTCGGCCGCCGAGGACGGGAGGTCCCGCGGCACCGACACCGGGCGCGCTGCCGTGCTCCGCTCGGGAACGTGCTCGGAGGGAAAAGCCGCCGCTTGGGAACGGTGCGCAGCTCGCGATGTCTCTGCCTCACGTCTGGCACATGTCGGACGCGGTGCTGCGGGATTCACGGGAAGGATTTCTGAATGTTCGTTAACGTCAAGCGACTTGAAGAGTAAAGGAAATAGAGCGGGGCTGTGCGGGAAGCGCTGGCAAAAGAGGAGCAGCGTGGGTTAAGGCTTTGAGGTTGTTTCTTAAGGAAGGCATTTGCTGTGTCGTTGGGGAAAGGGAAAGGGAAGGAGGAAGGGAAAGGGAAGAAGGGAAGGAGAAGAGATGGGAAAGGAGAAATGCTGATGGAAATGAAATAATCTGCAGCAAGCAAGCATTGCTTATAGAATGCCCTAACGTCTGTACAACAGAGGAGCAACAGTGGCTGAGAATGCTGTGTTCATCTGCGTTCTCAAAGTGTGCAACCCAGTCTTTCCAAATGGCATTAGAAAGGGATTTTAGTGGAATGGTTAGAAAATGAGCTCAGCTTCATCATCAGAGATGGGTCTTTATACACCTTCCAATTACTGTGTTTAAAGTGCACTTGGTCGACAAAACAATCTAGTAGCTCTGATATCACACCTCTTACAACAGAAAACTGACTTCCAAAGGAAACTGTATTGCCTGTCATCTGTGCTGCANGCTGGGGGCAGCCCTGCCCATAGCACGGGGTGGGGCTGCGTGGGCTGTGAGGTCCTTTCCATCCCAAGCCATCCTGCGATTCTCCGCACCGAGCTGCCTGCTGCTGCTCTCGGCTGCCGCGGAGCCGTGAGGCGCTGGCGGTGCGAAGCTCCTCGGCGGCACGGGATGGGGCAGCCCACCATGCTGTGAGCAGCCCTAGGGGCAGCCCGCCGTGGGGGATGGGGGTGTTAGTAAGCAGGCACCCATCCGCGGCAGGATGAAACTGCACTAGAAGTTACTGCAGAATAAACAACTTTTTCTTTCTTTCTTTCTTCCTTTTTTTTTCCTCCCATTTAACGGGAGCTCTCACCAAGAGCCGTCCGTCTCCGGGCTGCTCCTTTCAGAGAATCAGGGATGAGGAGAGGTTCCCACAGCAGCCCCCGCCCGCTTTCAAAACCCCTTTTATTCCCGGGCGAGAAACTTGGAGGGGAAGGGGGAGGCGGAGGGGGGGGGAGAAACCGCCGAGCAGCTCCATCGGCAGTGGCAGGGGCCGCTTGGCACGGGTAGAGCAGACAAANAAGCGACTTGAAGAGTAAAGGAAATAGAGCGGGGCTGTGCGGGAAGCGCTGGCAAAAGAGGAGCAGCGTGGGTTAAGGCTTTGAGGTTGTTTCTTAAGGAAGGCATTTGCTGTGTCGTTGGGGAAAGGGAAAGGGAAGGAGGAAGGGAAAGGGAAGAAGGGAAGGAGAAGAGATGGGAAAGGAGAAATGCTGATGGAAATGAAATAATCTGCAGCAAGCAAGCATTGCTTATAGAATGCCCTAACGTCTGTACAACAGAGGAGCAACAGTGGCTGAGAATGCTGTGTTCATCTGCGTTCTCAAAGTGTGCAACCCAGTCTTTCCAAATGGCATTAGAAAGGGATTTTAGTGGAATGGTTAGAAAATGAGCTCAGCTTCATCATCAGAGATGGGTCTTTATACACCTTCCAATTACTGTGTTTAAAGTGCACTTGGTCGACAAAACAATCTAGTAGCTCTGATATCACACCTCTTACAACAGAAAACTGACTTCCAAAGGAAACTGTATTGCCTGTCATCTGTGCTGCATTCAGTAGGAGATCAGAATATGAGCTATTTAAAACAAGTGGATGAAAATTGCATGAGTATACGCCCTTGTAAATGGCATTTCTAAGGATCTATGTCCATCTTCTGAGTAAAATGCATCGTTTATATGGAAGTGCATTGTTCTGGAAAGGCCCAAGTAGCCGTATGCGTTTTGCAGAGGTGAACTTCAGCTCTCCAAGAGTGAGTCCTTTTTCCTAATGCCAGTTCCAACTTTGCTTATACTGAATCAGTTTTCTCTGGAGCAGTTTGATGCCTCCCAAACCTTGATCAGTGTTCCATTTACACAGGAGAAATACATATCAAGAAGACAGGACTCATTCTCAAGACTCACATACACTCCAAGTGATGGTGGTACAGTGAATTATTTAATTAACATGAACTCTAGGTAGGGTTTACATTAAATTAAACTTTTACATGAAGTTAAACCCAACTTTTTTAGCCTATTTGGTATACTGAAGTTATGAAAAATTTTGCAGCCAAATAAAACAGAAACAGATGACAGAGTTCAAGCCCGACTTATATTTGCATTCTCATATTGTAAAGGTTTTTTTCTATACAGCTTTTTGCTTAGTATCACTTCCATATTTGGGGTTTAAAAGTCTGGTACTTAGCGACGTTCAAAGGGCACCAGTTAGGAAGGTTCAAACCATCTCAACAGACCTGGCAGCGTGGTCATTAGGACAGAGATGTCAGTGCGGAGGGCCATTCCTAGATTTTTTTGGACTGTAGCACTCCCTTTTGTCAGCAGTCAGTGTGAGGAGGTAAAATGTTGTGTGGTGAAATTTGCAGTTGGTGAAAAGGTTCCCAAGCTGGTAAATAATAGAGGCCATCTTTCTGTTGCAGGGTAATTCAAATCACCTGTCTAAAAGTTTCCAGTCCATAGACACTCTTGAAAATTGTTCAGAGTGCTGAGTTGCTATTCATTATTTGAAGAAGCCTTTTTGAAATTCTTGCTTGCATTGGTGACCAATAGAGGATGGTATTTGTTGAAGACTTAATCATTATCTGAGTAGGAACTTCTCTTTGCAAACATTGCATTTCAGCATAAGAAGAGTCATGTTTGTCAGACACTGGTTCAAATGGAACAGCAGGCCAGTCCTGAACAGCAGCCGTGTTCAAAAATGAGTCAGCTCCTGTGGCTGGGAAATGTGAGATTATTTTTTCCAAACTGCTTTTTCTTATTATTGCTGTTACATATGACATGACGGCAACACAAGGAAACACGCCGTGTGTTCACATTTGACTGCAAGTCTCCTGGGCATGTGCTGTACTAGATGTGAGATGCACATGCATTTGCCCCCCCAAGAGTTAACGTGCCACAGTAAAACTGTCCCCAGGGGCAGGGGTTCACTCATGTGGACCCAGTTACAGGAGTCAGTCCTGTATTCTCAATTCTCTCAATTCCGGTGTAACAAGGTTATAGTTTCCTCAACAGAAGAGCAATGATTTTCAATGTAATTGTATTTAAGTTCCAAAACATATTTCCTACTTAAAAAGGGAAACTGAACTTGTGTTGCATTCATAGAAGCAGATTTTCACAAGATCATGGATCTGTGAGCTCTGACAGCGCAGGGAGTCTGCCAGGGAGACCATCCTGTAGATGCAGGGGTGTGGGTTTTGCACAGGTACATCACCCTGGAGACTGAAGGAGCCACTTACATGGCTGCCCCTGCTGGCAGTAGATGTTCTCCTTCGGGCTGTGAGGACATCGCAGTGCATGCTGTGTGCCTGTCTGACGTGCACCCAGTGAGCTGTTCAGACAGTTTAGCACCGTTTCCTGCACCATCCCTGGATTTTGGACATAATCCTGCACCCACTTGCCAGTGCAATTCTTAACGTTGAATTCCCTCAGTGTAACGCCTCAGAGGCTACTCTGAGAAAATGCATTGCTTGAATGTTATGCTCATGTCCCCTGTTTATGTAACAGCAAGTTACAAATGAGGCGGGGCTCAGGCAGCCCGTGTGAATGTTCTACATGCAGTGGGAGCTGCCAGCTTGTTTCAGTGGAAGTTTAAAAGCCAGAAAGCAATGAAGAAGGCTGACACTGTCAAGCCCCTTCCCAGCTGTTTGGCTTTCTTCACTACCATAGTCCATTCCCCTTCCACCAGAGGCGGCTGATCACTCCCTCTGCTGCTTCGCCCAAGGTTGTCCCTGCAGCTGTGTTTCTGAATGCCCACAGGAGTATAGGAATGGCCTGTACTTCTGGAAGTATCAGCATGGGAACAGTTATGGCTGTGGGGAAGGATTGGTGAGGGAAACCTTGCAATTCATTTATAAATTTTCAGTGACTATTTAACTATCAAACAGCAGTTCCCAGGTTACAGTGGACTGCTTTCCTCTAATTTAAAAAAACAAAAAACTATGCAGTTCATATAAAAATGTCTTCGAATCTCATGTAGCATGCCTAGATGTGTTAAAAGTTTGTGCCACTGAACTCTCATGTGCTGAAAACTTACAAAGAACCTGAAAAAAAGCCTGCCCTTTTACCATTCCCCCAAATCCCTGCTTTGAAGCAGGGCCCCCTGTAGTAAGAGAAGCCTCTAGAGATTCTGAAAAGCCACCGAATCACTCAACAGCTGTAGGTGTGTGCTTCACAACTGCTATGGCCCTCCTGAGCTTAAAGCCTTAGAACCTTCACTGTTTTCCTGATGTCCTTCTGAGTGATCCATGGGTGTATGAATATGAATGTTCTGCTCTTTCACTCCAGTGCCTCGACTACAGCAGTGGTGCCCTGACTGGTGACCTCTGTGAAGACCTGTGCGTGGCACAGAAGCTGGTGTACAAACACTGCCTGTACTATGACAGAGGTAAGAAGGTCATCCAGGCTGACTGGAGAGGCCAGCCCATCATCCTGAAATCCAAAAAGGAAATCTTCTCCAGCTACCAGCACCTCAGTATGCTGGACGAGGTGGAAACACCGGATATTCCTGAAACAGAGATTCTGCTGATGGTAGCCTTGGAAGTCAAAAATGTTCTGGGGCTGGAGCTGTCTAACAATAGCACAGGGCCCCTGTGGACAAAGAGGAAGGGACCGCATTGGAAAGCACAGGTGGCCAGCATGTGGTCCTTGCTCCAGCAGGAGGAATATATTTTCTTCAGTTTGCTGCAGGACTTCAGCAAACATGTGCTACGAATTATTGGCTCTTGCGGACATTTCTATGCTGTGGAGTATCTTACAGCTGGACACGCCTGGCACGGAACTGTTTTTCCCTTGGAAAACATAGTAGGTCCCTCCCTTGCTGGCCGCAGAAGCAGAGTGAGAGCCATCATTGACATTGCACTCAGCTTTCTGGACATGGTGCAACATTTTGATAATGATTTCTCTCATCGCCTACACCTGTGTGACATCAAGCCAGAAAACTTTGCTATCAGGCACGACCTTACGGTAAGCTGGGGCTTTGGGGTTGCGTTGCAGATATTTGAGTTTAAATTCTAATCTGAAAGTGGCAGCATAAAAAATGACAGTTCCCTCCTCACACAGTTTTCTGCCATGTTTTCACAAAACCAGCATATTTAAAAGTGATGTGGGAACTTCTTCTCTGCTTTTCCTCTTGTAATACGTGCAGCCACTTCAGAGCACTGGATCCTACTGCTTGTTCTGAGGACTATTTATTCTGTTCTTATTTGTTTCACCTGCTCAGAGGTATTGACACTGACAGGGTCACATCCTTTGGGTGTGATGACGGACGCATCCTGAAGGCAAGGAGATCTCGAAAGCTTTAAATGAAGCTGTAACTAGAGTCATGGTAAATATTGCTGGTAGTGATTCTGAAAGAAACACTAAGGCTGAATCTTCTGGCCTGACACGAGGGGAACTCCCTGCATACAAACATACACATCTTTCTGCTTTAGTCTTCAGCTTATTCAGAATGGAAATGGTTCCAGGATGGTGACATGAAACTCCTTGGTACTGTTAACATTTTATTTTTCATTATACAACCGTAACTCAGAAGTGAATAGCTGTAAATGTTTTCTTAGTGGTGATACAGCGCACCACCGTGTTGCTGAATATATCTTGCATTTATTCTGCAGACAGGAATTCCACAATGTGGGAATTGTGTGTATGGACTGGAGCCTCTGTGTAGTGTTTGAACCACACTTGCAATTTGCACTGACGTTGATGGAGTTCCTGCACTTTGAGTGAATATAAAGAATTTTCAGGAACTTGTATTCTGTTATCAGAACTCACGAACACTCAAATCTTCAGAGCACTTGAGAAGCATAACCTAAACTTGTAGTCATTAAGAGCAATTAGAGTGATTCCCCTTCGCCTTCCCTTCACTTACATTGTTTATTCAGGTGCAGTTTGGCAGCTGAACAGAGAACGGGTGGGAAACTATGGCAGGAAAGTGTAGAAAGCATGCCAATACTCAGGCTGAGTGGAATATGACAGAAGTTCTTCAAGGCAGGCTTTACCCATCTTTTTCAGTTACACCAGGCTGTAGCTGCACGTGTGCTGTCTATTTAGAGAAAACGGGATTTCAGTTAGAAGAAGAAAGAGAATATTCGATGTGACTTCCGTTACAAGTCCTCTTGATGAGGCTTGTTTCTCCAGGATTCTCCCGTGAGTTCTGGGGTCTGAAGAGACAGCAGTCACCTTCTGGTAGGGGAAAGCATTCTCAGGTAGCATTTTCTAGGAGAATTAATTACAGCAACAACAAAAACAACAGAGTAAGCAGTTGCTTACACATGGTTCTTCCAGTTGCACGTTACTTACAGCCCATTGCATGATGATATCTCCTTCTGAAACCCCACTTGGCTGAGGTAGGAGGTATGTACAGCCAGAAAGCTGAGGAGGAAAACAGAGACAGCTTCTGCTGAGTGACTATGGGAGGAGAGTGACAAGTAGAAGTACTACTGACAGGACAACTGTGTTGTCATTTGCCATAATTGGGACACAAAAAAGGCAGCTCCTCTTTAGTCCTTCCAGCCTGTTTGAAGCAACTTTTTTACTTGCTTGTTTCTGTACTCTGCATAGGATAATACTAAAACTGCATAATAATACCATTATTATGTATCTCAGTAATGAGACTGCTAATGCCTGGCATGCAATAGTTTTGAGAATTATTTTCAAGTGACGGGGCTAGCTCTGCAGCCCTCATGCCAGCCTTCGTGTGCTGTTCCTGCAGTACAGGAAGGCAGAGACCACTGTCCCACTAAGTAATCCAGAGCTCTTTTTCCAAGCAGAAAACTGGCAAGACTGTCAGAGATGTGCAGCGCTGGCAGAGAGCCACCAGGGAGCAAAGGACTGGGGAGATTCTGCACCACTTGTAATGTCTTTTTGCCCTGCTCTTGCACCAAACACATCTTGGCCAGATACAAGGAACTCCAAAGAAGTGAACATCAAAACTGCAGAAAGCTTAGGGAAGGGAAAAAAACAACAGCCTGTTGAAACGTGTGAATCCCCCTAGGCTACAGCATGACTATCAAGCTCTCCAAGAAGCTTAAAAATACTCAAGTTTTTAAGCTGTGCCTCATCTCTGTAAGATTTTCCCTGGGGAAAGAAAAAGGAAAAAATAAAATAAAATAATAATAATAAAAAAAACATAAAATTTACATGAGACCTTGCTCTTCTGCCTATTGTTTTCCCTTCTTCCCTTGCTTATTTCTGGGGTTTTTTGAAGTCAAGTATAAATGTAAGGAGTGACACTGACAGAAATTGAGACTCTAGCCATTTAGACCTGGAATGGTTTCAAAACTATCCCAGGCAGCAGCACAATAAATGACTAAAATTGTAACTAACAATCCCAATTTCCCCAGCTTTAAGCAGCCTCGGGGATCTGTCTCTAGAGCTGAACAGGTGAATTCGGTTTCTACAACCGAACAAGTACAAACCCACTAAACGCAAAGGCAGGTCTGGAGGGGCCATGCCACTCACTGTGCATCACAGTGCTCCTTTTTACAGTGGTGAAGTCATGGGTTTAGTCTAGAAAGAAGAATTGCAAAATGATACCATCTGGCCTGTGGGTAGATTTGTGACATCATATAATTGAAAGGTTGAGCTGCCATCTGCATAAACTGCAAAAAGCAAGTAAATCAATCTTCAAGTTGGATAGTTCTGGTTTAAGGCAAATCAATCAGGCTGACCCCAGGGACGCATACTGTCCACAGATAATTTTCTCTTTCCTGCTGTCTCGAGTATTGGCTGTTTTTGTTTAAAATGTGGTATTCATAAGACTACTGCTGCTCAGTTAAGCGAAAGAAAGCCCTTTCATTGAGATCCCAGTTCTCTGCTGCGCTCTCTGCACAGCATTTCCCAGAGAAGACAGCAAAGGAATTCTCTCTCAGCCCTATCCACAGCCTGTGCTGTGCCAGCGTTGATGGGTTGTTTTGGTCCACAGGTGGTGGCCATCGATGTGGATATGGCCTTTTTTGAACCCAAAATGAGAGACATCCTTGAACAAAACTGCACGGGAGACGACGATTGTAATTTTTTTGATTGCTTTTCAAAATGCAATCTGAAAATCAGAAGATGTGGAGCACAGAGAGCCAATAATAACTTGCAAGTGAGTAGACACAGCTGCTTTATGCTTCCCTTTCTTCTAAAATCACACTGACTGTAAAATGTATGGTATGTACTAGAACACTGTGCAGTGCGTGTAGACACATTTTTAAACGTGGCCACTTAAATGCCCGTCCCATTCAGAAATCTCATCCTGGGGAAGGCAAGCAGACCGTTTATTTGCTGTGTTTTCACAGAGCTGCTGCAGATGCTGTTTGCCCGGTTCCTCGGTTAGGAAGTAGGAGGAGCAGGGGATTTGTCACTACTGCCTCCACTGATAGTAAAGTCTAGGCTGTCTGCCTGTAAGCAGTGAAAGGTTATGGCTGTGATTCTCCATTGTATGAGTGGAGTACGCAGATGAAGTGGAGAGAAGGGTCCGTAGGGTTTGTGGCCCTGGTATGAAGTGTCTTATAATTCACTCAACTTGTGAAAGTACTAATTCAGCACAGAGGCTGGGTGAGTGCAGCTTGTCTGTGCTTGGCCTGTTTCTCTCCTCCCTACCCTCAGCATTTGTTATGCAGAAGCACAGGGGGATTCCTCAGTTAGAGAACAGCCTCCATTCAAATTCCTTTTCTTTATCTTCCTCTTTGAATGACTGGAGGCATTTTGGGTTCAGCTGACACAAGAGTAGAGAGGTTTGGCTACAGTCCCAGGGAAGCAACGCGGCGTTAGTTACAGCTCCAGCAAGACAGCAATCTGCTCTTCTTTCTTTCCTCAGGTCATTTGTGACAAAATATTCCGTCGCTGGTTTTCTCCAAGTCTCAGAGGACCGCTGGTTTCCTTCCCGCTGCAGCCGCAGTTGCAGAAGGCTGTGCAGGAGTGTGCAGAGTTGGGGCACGTGGATGCTACTGTGCACCAGAGAACTCTGAAATCTCTCACTGAATTATACCATCTGCTTCGGGTCAGCCAACGAGAACTGCAGAGGGAGGAGTAGACACAAAAGGCAGAACTGCAAAGGCCACAGGCACAGCCACTGCTAAGCGATGCTGTACACGAGGCAGCCTGTGCTTTCTGTCTCTCCTCCATCCCTCCTACCCACTGTATTACGTTCATAGCACACGGATTGTTTTCCAGCTATGCAAACGATGTTCATGGCTGCAGGTGCAGCATGTCCTGTTACTATCCCTTGAAATACGAAATTGTTTTACATGAGCTGATTTCATTCTTGTTTATTTTCCTGTGTTCTCCGTCAACATTCAGCGCATCAGATGGAAACTGGAAGTGCAGCAAAACTATTATCAGTCATTAACAAAGTGGTGGGGTGGGTGTGGGAAAGTACATGCATGATGTTTGGTTTTATTTCATTGCAGGATAAGGGTTTTAAAAGTAAAGTGAGTCTTTAGTATCAAAAACCGAGCTCAAGCAGGGAAATGTATTGTGACATGGAAGAGTTGCTTTTGCCCAAAGCACTCCTTTTGATGCTCCCAAATGCTTTCTCTGGTGTGTGAATTGTGCCATAGCTAACTTTCTGGGGAAAAAATATGTGAAGATTCCTAAGGGTTTACTAAAGCATAATAATTGTACCCAGGTTTCATTCCCATGTGGATACACATATTCTGCAGTGAGGAAAACAATGCTGACTTTTCCCATGTGAGCAAGCCCTCAGGCATTTGAACATCAGAGCACATGGTAAGAAGCACTACTTAGCCAGAGCAGAATTGACCAGGAATGCCAACAATCTGTCCTTTGCACTGAGCAGAACAATATCCAAACTATGAGATTTTGTACTTGGTATTAATTTTATGATCAAAAGGAAAAAGGAGATTTTCAGAATTCCTGATCTTGCAGTTACAGAAATAAAGGCTCCTAGATTTCTTTAAAATCATTAAACTTGCCTTTCCAACTCTGTAGCAGGGGCTGAAGAATCTGACATACAGATCCAGAAAGCACTGTATACATTTAGTCCTAAGACTATGTGATGTACCTGTGAGCTGTTTGCGGCATGAAGAGCTCACACACCCCACAAACAAAAATAAACCAACAGCCTGGGACAGCCCTCAGCGCACAAGACTTCCTCAGTCTTAAGACAGGGTACTGCTTGGTGGATGTGTGATGCAGAACAACTCAATCTTTATTATCTGTAAATCCCTCAGCCTTACGGTTCTGAAGTGTGAGAGGAAAGGAAATGTTGAAGGAAAAATCAGATGGTGTGAAAGGGTTGGGGACACATGATTTGCCTTATGTAGAGATAAGTTGAATAGGAAATGGGAAAAAATACATCTCGCTTTGTGAAGATTTGGTGTATGAGGTAAGTTTGAGTGAACTGGTACTTAGACTGGGGAAGGAGAGTCTGAAGAGGGTCATGGTGACACAAAACGCAAAACAAACCCACAGTAAAATGTAATGTAGCAGCAAAATGCCAGTGGGATGTCACTTTGTTCAGACGATCCTTGTCCTTGGATGGATTTAGGAAGGGAAACTGCCTTTAACAGCTTTCTCCAAACCCTCTGGGACTCATCTGCAGGCACTGCTACCTGCCAGGGACCTCCTTCCCCCGCACCATGCATTTTCCCAGGTCATTAAGTTTCATTCCTTCCTTTCATTGTACTGAGAACAATCCTCATGAATGCTTCAGAAACCTCTCAGTAGTAACACAGTAGGATTATGTGTGTATGGCTAGGTTGTGAGAGCAAGTATCACTTACATAGCCAGCTCTGGCTGCTTTGGTACACCTTCAGCAATGAGTGCAGAGACAGAGAATCTAAGAGCCTGATTCTCCAGTGCCTCAGGCACCTTGCAAAATCGCTTTAACCTGGTGCTCCTTTCTGACAAAGCTGCTTTCCTTCTGCCTTAGCACCAACATAAAGAGATAACCAGCTGGCTCATGCCTTGGGGGTTTGGCTGGGTCAGGTGGGTGCTGCTGAGAGTCCTGACTACTGTTGGGCCCCAGCTGTTTTCCCACTTCATAATGTGGGCAGTGGTGTTTTCTACTTGGTTTCTCACTTTCAGATATCTCCAGAGCTGTTACTCCTCCAGATAAAAAATGATTCCTTTTATATAGGTTCACTAATAGCATTTGGCTGTACTGGAAATGGCCACTTAACCCGACAGTTCTGTTCCCTTTAAATTGATCTCAGCCCCATCTCTGTACCTGGTCAGTCTGTTCCTGAATCCTTTTCTCCCTATAAAAGTGGCACTGCCTCTTGATTCATTTCTACCTCTTGCTGTACTCATGCCTTACTCAGCAACTTTCTGCCAACATTTATGACTCTTTGTGAAACAGGAATGACATTAAGTCATTGTTTATTCCTTCTTTGCATCTTGGTTAACAGCAGGTGTTTCAACTCTGCAATAATATAAATACACGAATCTATTCCCATGCTTTACAGTTGGAGTTCAGTTGGAATTTCATTTCATAATCTCTAGGAAAAATTAAATTCAGCCTTTTTCTCAAGATTTTCATAGAACAATTTCTTCTTCAGTGCCGATTTTTGTCCTTCTGGTATTGTATGCTTCTCAAAAACATCTGCAAGCCATAGTCATGCACGAGAGTGATATGAAACAAAGCAAACCATGCCCCAAAGGATTTTCCTTGTCTCCTTTGTACTCCTGGGGTTGACATTATGGTGACTAATCCAGAACACCAGGCCATTACTGTAGCCGCAGTTTTTCACACTGAGCCTACCTAAACCCTACTGGGAGTTCACTGAACCCCTGTCACTGAGAGTGTTCAGAGGCATTGCTTGAGGCAGCAGTAGGTACAAAGCCTACTTTGGGATGGGGGAAGAAGGGAGGGAATGCATTATTTCATTTCAATTAGAAACATGGACTAAACAAAATGCTTCCAAGTGGTGAAAAGTGAGATTAGGATGTAGTTAGGGACTTTGCTCTGATTTTTTTTTCCCATAGTGAAAAAATGTAGACACAAAATACTCTTTTTATTTCTTTTGTAATTTTCAGTAAAAGAATTGAAGCCATATACCATACTACCTATCTTTCAGCAGGTCATATAGTGGTATGTAATTGGGTCAGAAGGTGATGAATTTCAGCTTGTAATGAGTTTCAGATTGTGACATCAGAACCTGGTGCTTCTAATATCAGTTTTCACATCTGGAGAAGCAACTGTTAAGAAAAGCCATGACTGCTATCAGTGGAAGTGTGCAGTCAGCTTAGCAACCCTGGCAAATGCTCTCAGAAGCTCAGAACAGATGAAAGATGAAATCCACCTGTTGGGAATGAGCAGGCCAGAGCAATGAGCAGAGTCGGGAGCCTCTGGCACTGCCAGCTCTCCAGATCCTCAGTGAAATTGGGAGAAAGGCCAATGCTTTGTTTTGGCTTTTAGCAGCAGAAAAAAAAGGCTCCAACACGTAGAGAGTGAAAGATTGAGTTGCTTGGAAGAGTGAAAATCCAGGACAACTAAATTCAGAACCAAAGCCAATAGGAGACTGTACTGAAAAATCAGGGAATGTCAAGAAATTAGTCAGAAAAAAAGATCCCAAACATTCCTACTTTATTTCTTTAAAGTGAAAAAGAACAACAGCACAGAGGGTGCTGCACTGGCACCTCCAAAGTCATTTGGTGTCTATGTGTAAGGATCTATATATAAGATTGTGGACACAAAATGATGATGTCTGCAGACTTCAGGCTGGACAGAGTAAAATAATTCTGTGAAAGCTTTTAGAAGTAGTACTTATGTAAGAGCAGAAAATTGTCCCGATTACTACAGCCTGTACTGGGGGGGGAGAAATAAAGAAGTGCTTTTCTCAAAAAAAGTGTTACATGTTTATAAATGACAGCATGGTAAAATGTTGAAATCCCTAAAAAGGTAATGATCCATAATGCTATGGGGTTCATTCAAGTTTGATAAACGAATGTCCTGCTGGCTCAGGGCCCTGAGCAGCAGTGATTGCTGAGGTCCTTGAAAACTCTGGGATTATTTTCTCCTTCTGAAATATACTTTGAGCTTCACTTTTTTTAAACTGACAGGGTTTCTTCCTGTGCTACAAATGTGCAGAAGCAGTGATGGCAGCCAGGAGCATAATCACTTCCACAAGCATCTGCTGATAGTGCATTCGAGACACATGTAATCCAAGCTGGAGACTACTGTGAATACCTCTCATTTTCCCTTCCTGGTTCCTTAGCAGTTTGTGGGTAGGTAGTAACAGAAACCCCCACTCTGATTAAATTGATCATAATCTCTCTGAGATCCATGCTATAGTAGGCAAAGAGCAAACTGTACTGAGTACAAAATGGGTTCATTCTCTTAAAGGTATGGCATGTAAAGTGATGGGAAAAAACAAGGTCACTTTTTTTCTGAAGAAGAGGTTAAAAAATGTAGATGTTTCACCCAGTATCCCAAATTAATATTTGCATTTGTCGAATTCAAAGTCCTCTGCTTCTTTCCCATTCAATAGAAAATAAAGCAGAGTGCATTTCCTACTCCAAATTTCAAATGCATTCAAATTTGTGGTGAGATATTTCAGGCCATATCACTGTTCTTAGGAAACAGATTTTGTCCATTGTATCAAGAAAGTGTATGCCTGGAAAAACAGTTTCCACAAATTAAATTTTTCTTTACTACAATGATTATTAAGCACCATTCTAATCTTGCAGATGATAGCTGTCAGTGGCTGTATATTTATTACACGAAACAAGAGCCTGATAGAGTGTAGCAAGTAAGTAAACATCCTTGTAATTAACTCCAGTATTCAAAACCTAGCTTTTATCATCAAATCATAGAATCATTTGAGTTGGAAGGGACCTTTAAGGGTTACCTGGTCCAACTCCTCTGCAATGAACAGACACCTACAGCTCCATCAGCTGCTCAGAGCCCCACCCAGCCTGACCTTGAGTGTCTCCAAGGATGGGGCACCCATCACTTCTCTGGGCAACCTATTCCAGTACTTCACCACCCTTACTCTAAAAAGCTTTTTCTTTATATCCAGACTAAGTCTTCCCTCTTTCAGTTTGAAACCATTTCCCCTTATCCTATCACAACAGACCCTGCAAAAGAGACTGTGCCCTTCTTTCTTATGGCCCCTTCTAGGTACTGGAAGGTCGCTTTTGGGTCTCCCCTGGAGCTTTCTCTTCAGACTGAGCAAATGTAATTATTCCTATAGTATCTGATTCTAGATTATAAAGAAATGTTTTGCCAAACTCAGGTTCAGACATACTTTGACATGGATTTAGACTATAGCTAAACGTTGGCAAAACTGTGTATCCAGTCTGGAGCATGGGGGAAGAAAAAATAACCCTTATAAAATTACATTCAGAGCCTTTCCTTGACTCATCCTATTAAACTGTTGGTGGAATAAAGGCAGCAGGTGTGCACATGGACACTTGTGCATATGTTTGATGAACTGTAACTTCAGGTAACATGTTCACTGAATAATAGAATCATAGAATATCCAAAGTTGGAAGGGACCCATAAGGATCAAGTCCAAGCACACAGTATTTCTATTTTTCTTGCTATATTCTGTACAAATTGGGCAAGTGCAAGATGAATTATTAATATGAATGAACATCACACACTGTGCAGGAATAATGAAGAATTAATGCAATGTTTAATCAAATTCCACATTTTTACCCGTTGATTTCACTAAGATTCTTTATGTGATCGAAGAGTTAAACTTGATGGATCAAACTCTCATCTCCAGCTCTTAGAAAATGTCAGATGAACAGTAATATATCACCCAAAGCAATACTGCTGAAGAAGCATTAGTTAATGAAAGTATACTGCATGAACTGCCATTTCAGTAGATATCTCTCTAAACCAAAGAAGTGAAGCCAAGACTCAGCCAGCAAAGTGATGAGCACCACTGAAATGCCTGCAGTAGGAACCTGCTAAATATCAGGGACCCTCCTTGTTCTTTTTGTGTTTTTCCCTTTCGTATGTACTCAGATGAATTCACATCTGATATTAGGCATGCTTTAAGGCTTAGGCTGGATCACTTTACAATAGCCTAACTCACTGACATTTTGGCGTTTGCTCTTGATTCATGTCAGCAGGACAGCAAAAGCTCCTGACATTTTAAGTAGGCAGAGGGAGGAGTAATATGAGTTATATATTCATTTAATGCATGTGAGATCACAGACATTTCACTGTAGCCCAATCTTGGCTGCACTGACCCAGAAGCAATCCAGAGGTGCTCCCTCAGGACATCAGAAACATCCATCACAGTCACTGCCATGCACACTGGCTCAGCAGTGAAACTGAGCATGTTGGCAACAGGGCAGCAGACCCAGCTGTACCGCAGCTACTTCCTCCCACCTCTAGGAAGAGGCAGGGAAGAGCAGGACCCAGCAACTTCTTTTGTTCATTACTTGGAGTTATGTGTGGGTAGATGAGGTACTACTAATGGTTCAGGGCAACAGCTCAGCCTATCTCCTCCTATTCTGTCACTCAGTGCCAGGTAGAGCTGTTGAAGCTGAGTACCCTGTCATTTTGTCACTCACTCAGAAAGAGAGTGGTCTATAAGGTGATCTACACCAGTATGGTGATGTAGGAAGCTGTGCACTGCTGTTTGGGATGTGGAGTAGAGCTCCTTCTCTCAGGCTGGCTCCCCTCAAGGCTTCCTGGTATCATTTCCCAGAGTCACCCAAAAGCATTCATAAATTTGGAAAAATCCTTGGATGTAGAAGAGGTAAAATGGTGAGCATGAAGTCAAAGCATTTAAAGTCTTTGACTCAAGGAATTATGAGTACTAATGCTCCCAGTTCTTGACAGCAAGTTCACTAGGAAATATTACCCTCTCTTGAGTCTTAATAGGCCACGAATGCATGAGTCTTTAACACAGTTCTCAGTCCCAAGGTGTCTCCACTGGAAGTTGGACTGGATGATCCTTGAGAGACCCTTCCAACGCAGGATATTCCATGGTTCTATGATGAAGGGTCTTCCATAACTTTCATCAACTGGCACTCTTGTAAGCTCATGACAGAAGGCAAAGGCTGAACGGACCCCTCCGGCTGCAGGCCCCATCCAAGCCCTAGCACAATGGCAAGGCACTTTGGTGGCACAGCTCATACCACAGCCATCACACACCATCCTGCTCCTCTGGTGTAGAAGAAGAAAGCTATGCAAAACAAATCTCACTCTTGCATAGGAGTGGAGAAGATTTTTATGAGAAAATTGGGTTTCTTTAGCCTTCAGAGGAGGCTGCAGCTTAAGGGGACTGTGTGAAGGAAATGGAGCCAAACTCTTCTCAGAAGCATGTGGTGTGAGGAAAAAACACAACGTAGAACATGGGAAATTCCAGCCTAACTTGAAGAAAAAGTTTTATATTTTGAAGAAGTTCAAGTACTGTAACAGGGTTCCAAAGAATTTGCAGATTCATTGTGTTTGGAGATACTCAACGGGCAACAGGAAAAGGCCCCAGGAATTCTCCTCTAAACGGACCTGTTTGAGTGAGAGGTTGGATCAGGTCACCTCCATGCCCCAGTGTCTGCATACACCCTTTTTTACAATGTTGATCATACAGTTTAAAATCAGAAAAATTGCAGTGGTCTTTCTTAACAACTATTACTCAAAATACCCAAATGCTTCTTGCAACTCTGGATGTGGTTTATGTGAGGGAGCCAAAAGCACATATTTGGTCTCTATCTAGCAAGTTCTCCATCTGAACTTCTAAGACAACACTTTTTTTAAACACTTTGTTCTTTCTTCTGGGCTAAGTTGATAAAGGATTTGTTGTGATAGGAGCTGTGCAAAACACAATGCCTGAATTCATACTCACATTTAGACCCCTATTCATTGCTCTATAAAGGTCTTCAGGAACAAAAGTGAGCGTCAATATAATATACATCCACTGCAAGATCTCAGCGTAAAAAAAAATAATCAGAATCAAGCCTAGCAGCTTGGTGCCCTTTGGTGTCACTTAAATACAACCTCCCAGAGAGAACCTCACCACTGAGATAATCCCACCATTCCTTGTCTATCTTACATTAAACTGTAAGGTAAAGGAAAGAAAAGGGACCAGACAAACAGTAAAGGAGCAAAGATTTTAAAAGGTAGCTGCCATGTAGCTAGCAGAGAGTTAAGAAGTAAATTCTGTGGAAATAATAAAATAAATGTCTTATAGTTGTTGAGATGAATAAGACAAAAGAGGATTCTAAATAATGTTATCACTGCTGTTAGAAGCTTGAACGTTATAACTTCATCTCCCAAATAATTAGTTTTAAAAAAGGCAGACATATATTTTTAAGCATTATACCAAGTCACTGTTTTCAATCCCACGTCAGGGGTAGGAAGAAGTGGGCATGTATCCATCTCGCTTTTGGGCCAAGTCATTTAATCAGAACTGGGAATACAGACAAACTTTCTCAGCCTCCCTCTCTGCAATGTCACTGCATAAAGCCACGCTTTGCAGCTCTCTCCAGGAAAACGACCAGCAAAAATATCATGCTGCATGCCTCCGTTTATCAAGTGGAAAATTATTTTTAATGTACTCCAGAAGAAAAGTAGCAGGTACGTACCAAGCGTTCCTGCAGTCATTATATAGGGGTATATGTCAATTCGTAAATCAATAGTTGGCCTGATGCCATTCACTTCTGAATGGAAACCTGCTATTTTTTGCAGAGTTCTGCTCATAGCAGCTGAGCAACAATGCTAAGTACTGTGCAGCTATTAGAAAAAAAACAGGCATGACAACACAAATCATGGAGCCCCTGATGAACATCTCTGCACATGGCTGCTTCTTCTAATCACCAGCAGAATTTAATGAGACACCTGCAGTTTATAGACACTCTTGTTCCAACATAAATTACCCTGAGAGCACAAAGTCTTCTTTTAAAAATATTCTTCACTAAACTCTAAGTCACAAAGAGTTCATTGTTACTAATAACATACTCCTCATTAATTTATAATTGCATGAAACCATATTCTCCCATACATGACCTACCACAGATCTGAAGATTAAGTCAAAGCCTGCTAAGATTTCCTAATTAGCACAGTTTTGAACTCTTTGGTTTCTATTAATGAAACAATACTGCAGACCTAGAAACTGACTCCTTGCAATGCTGCAAATAGAGTGGTTCTTCGTAGCAGGATCCATAGCAGGTGAGTGAGAGTGCTGCATGCAGCTGTGGGTCTGCTAGCTGCAACATGCAATACATGCTCCCAGCTCCCCTTCCATTCCCACGTCAGCTGCCCCTATTGTCACCTTTGGCTTTGTCACCTCAGACCAGAGCATAGCATGGCCATGACCAAAATCCCATCAGATTCTGATGCTCAGTTCAGCAGGTGTCTCGGACTTCTCAGGAAACTGGCCATGAGCTCTTTTGTAACCAGTGACAGCAACACTTTGATTTTTTAACATCTAGGATGAATATTTCAGGATCTTTAGCCTAATTTTGTGGTAACCTGTGAATACCTGGAATATTGTATGACTTTCCTGAGAAGAGTCCTCAGAAATTATCGGCGCATTGTAAATTGTGATCTGTGTTAGCACAGGCCTGCTTGTAGGAGGACACAGAGCAGCAGATTTGTGGCGTTAGTAGAAGAGGAGTTAATTGAAGCATTAAAAAAGTAATGAAGATTTCATTCTGCTTCTCTTTTGCTGTTAAATATAAGCTATTTGTCAGGGTCTGCCTCCTTGATATTTCATGCCGTCTTCCCTCCACTGTGTTTCCCGCTGTGCCACCTGCAGTAAGCAGACCCATCTCCAGTAAAGTTAATGGGGCTGCAGCAGTTTACCATGCCTGAGAATCGGGCACAGCCCATGTTAAGCTGGCCTTAAAATGCTGTCTCCCCTCATAGTTTATCAAATGGGATGTGTGGGCAGCTGCTCCATGTCAGATCGCCTGGTTCCTTATCAGTCCTGGCCATCAGGACTCCCTATGGAAGGAAAAAAAAAAGACAATAAATAAATAAAGAAAAGGCAGCAATTCTTTTTTCCTCCAGTAATATTCAGTTCCTCATCTTCAGAACAAAGATCTACTGGAATGAGTTAATTTGAAAAAAAAAAAATTTAATAAAGGAGATGAAACTTTCTCAGCTAAATGTATTGTGAGGGAATCACATTAATGGAATGTTCTTTAGAGAAAATTTTAAAATAATACAGGCATGGACCAGATCCAGGGTAAACAGGCAATTTACCACCAGCCATTAGGGAAGGCTCTGGTGGTAAATTGCTCTAAAGGAGTGGACTGCTTCAAGTATTATTTTCTGTGGCTAATTTCCACAGTTGTCTGCTTGGGAATTCTCTAGCAACTTTGTAAAGAATCACATAATGGCAGAATCATAGGGGTTGGAAGAGAGCTGGAGATCAACAAATCCAACTCCCTGCTAAAACAAGTTCCCTATCAGAGGTCACACAGGAAAGCTTTGAGGTCTTGAATGTCTCTAGAGAAGGAGACTGCCTCTCTGGGCAGCCTGTTCCAGTGCTATGTAAACCTCAAAGAAAAGAAGTCCTTCCTCATGTTCGTATGGAACTTGCTATGTTCCAGTTTTTGCTCATAGCCCTTTTTCCTGTTGCTCCGCACTACTGAAAAGATCCTTGCACCATCTGACTACCACCACTTAGACATTTGTAAGCATTTATAAGATCTTCCTTCAGCCTTCTCCAGGCTGACCAGTCCCGGGTCTCTCAGCCTTTCCTCACAGCGGTTCTGCAGGGCAACTTTCCAGCAGGTCTGCGCCTAACCTGTACTGATGAGTGCAGTTATTCCTCCTCAGGTAGGAGGACTTTCAGACTTGCCATCTGGGAACCAGACAGCATGAAGGGTTTTTGGGGTGCAGTATTCCCCCTACTCCCAGGAAATTAAATCATCTATCATTGTGAAGAATGGCTGCTATGCTGCTGGAAACGAACTCCCAATTTTAGTGCCCAGAGGAGGCCGAGAGGAGGCCTCCATGGCAGCTGCAGCTCCTCACAGGGAGCGGAGGGAGTGACAGGGCCTGAGGGAATGGCGTGGAGCTGTCAGGTTGGGGTTAGGAAAGGGTTCTTCACCAGAGGGCAGTAGGCGCAGAACAAGCTTCAGAGGGCAGTGGGCACAGCCCTGAGCTGCCAGAGTTCAAGGAGAATACACAATTTTTTTCAGTTGCTGTATTTCTATTGCATGTAAATACAACCCTTACAAATCAGTTAGCCTTGAATAAGTCATTATATAAAAAAAAAAAAACACACAAACAAAAAACCCACCCACAATATTCTGTGCTGTTCATTCTTGGCAGCTGATATATTAATGCACCACACCTGATTTAAAATGCCTGGTGCAGTTAGAAATTACAACACACCAAAGCACAGCTGACATTTCCATGGTTCTTCACTGTGTGCTACTCACCCAGGGCCCAGCGTCTCCAAGTAATTTACTGGGAGTGCCTGGCTGCCCTGGGAGTGGGTAGGAGGCCCTGCATGTCCCCTGAAAAGCTGTGGGCATTCCAAAAGACCCAAACCTTGAGGGCCAGCCCATGAGCAACCTGTCTCCCAGCAGCTCCACACCACCGCTACATCTGCTCTTCTAAAAACCTCATCAGGCCACTAGAATATTAACATGATGTAATTTTTTCTTTTTCTCAAAATGAAGCAGTATTTTTGTTTTAATTTTATAATTAGAAATGGACTACATTTGCTGATTCAGAGCCTTTCTGTTTCCCCGCTGTGCTTGATCCCAGGGAAGCCTCGTTATGCTTTAACTCTGAAACAGATACAGCTGTGTGAGGCCATATCCAGAAGCAACTGCTAATCAGATCCTTAATTTGTACTTGACAACACACAGCTCATACGTACAGCAAGTGGGTGCAGGAATCTGATGCTTTTGGATTGTGGGAAGAAAAGGAAAAAATATGCTTGTTTTGTATTTGGCATGAAAATAGTTAATCTTTATATTCTTTCAAGTTAAAACATGGGATATGAAATGAGAGAGTCTAAGATTTTAATCTTTTCACTGAAGTAAAATAATTAAAAGAGTTTCACAAACTCATTTATTTCCACATGAAATATTCTATTTCAGGCATGCTTGAAAAAGAATTTCAGAAGTTGGCAATTCAAAGCAGGAAGCTGCATACTGATAATGGGAAATATCTCACTGCAGCTTCAAATCACAGGAGCCCACTAAGCAAAGGAGCTGGTTTTAATTTCTACTTTTGAAGAAAATACCCCTGGTTAGAATGCTAGTCTGAAATCAAAGCACATGCACGCTTGATTTGGAAGAGAGACTCTAAAAATGGATTGAAAGAGCTGCAGCTTCTTGGGTATCTCACAGTTATTTACTGTGAAAAGAAAAGCTACTGAGTCTTTCCTCCTCTAATTACTTTTCATTTATTGTTTACAGACAAGAGATGTGATGCTGGGCATTTTAAAACCTGACTGAAGGTGAACTTTCTGCTGGCTGTCAAAGCGTTTGATATTCTGGGTCCAAGAGTACCAGAGGCAGGCAGACCTCTCCATGGGGCATCAGAGCAGGAAAAGTTTCTCTCTGTGATGAATTTTCATCCATGAATGTCTCCAGGGACAAAACAGCCCACGATTTCCTTGGCAGCTCTTTCAAGATTGTTTCCATGTTCACTCAGTACTTGGACATTTGGAGTTTGGCAGAATTGGAGAAAAAATCTGCAAGGGAATTTGGGGCTCAGAAAGTCACACTCACATTATCAGTATTTTAATTTGTCCTGAACTCAGACTTAAGCTCAGAAGGAACATTAAACACTGCAATCTTTTGCAGATCACAAACCACTGACTTCCATAGAGTTGCCCTTTGTTGAGGCCACATAAATGTTTGTTTGATTACCTATTTTGTCCACATGAGATTTGATTGTTGATTTGAAGACATCCAGGCATGAGAAGTCCTCTGCTTCTCTTTGTAGCTTATTTCAATGGCTAATCACTCTCACTTGCTTTTCAGTTAAATCTTCCTGGCTCTGGCTTCTAGCCATCCATTCCCACTATGCATTTCTCATTAAGTAAGACAGCTATGAGCAAATCAGGGTCAGTCACTGGTAAACTACGTCCTCACTGCAAGAATGTATGTCAGCATTTTTTATTATAAACTCTTTGTCTATTTATTTAAATGAGTTTGAAATCAAACAAAACAAAAACCCACCAACACTACCACCAACAACAAAAACACAGGGAATTTAAGTGGTAGCATTTCATTTCAGAAGGCATCAAGTGCTATGTGAGCATATGGTTTTAATATTTCTCTAGGCAGGCATTATCAAGAATTGGCAAAATACAAAAAGATACGTATTTTTCCTCTGCTTTGTATAACGAACATCTGCAATCTTTTCTACCTCAAGTGTCTGCTTATGAAGTTAGAGAAATCCGCTGACTAAGGAGGGGAGCAGAACAGCATGGGGAACTCAAAAGCCATTATCAGCTGACCACGTGAAAGGAATGACTGTAGGGAATGAAATGGGACTCAAAGCTTCACCTGTCTCTAACTAAACTCATAGGGAAAAAAGCCTCAAAGACCTATGTATGGCATTCAGCAGCTCTATTTTCTTCTCTGTAATTGTTTCTTCTTGTCAACTCTACCCTAAAATCAAGACAGACAGAAAAATGGAGGCCTTGGAGACTGGAAGAAACAGGGATTACTCAAAAATGCAGGAAAACAAAAAGAAGAAAGAAAGAAAAAGCAGCAGAAAGAAGGAAAAGAAATCTGGGTTTGCCTCCACTGAAATCAGTGGTAGTTTTGATCCCATTGCTAATGGGAGTTTTACTACATTGACTGAAGTATTTCTTCTACCCACTCCTTTCAGAGCCAATACCTGTCAGTGTCACTCAGCATTTCAGTGTCACTGCACTGGGGTAGGTCCATCTGCAGGCTGGGTTTGAAGGTACGTCAGGCCATAATGAAAACCTGAGGCGACCAAAAGATTTGTGAATCCACCAGGCCCTGAAGTCCGCAGAGGTGCATAATTAGGCCAACAGCCCTAGGGTGAGGGCAGGAACAGAACCAGTACTCAAAAAGAAAAATTACTGTCTCGTATGAATTTCAAAGCAGATCCCTATATCCCAAGCCAGATACTATATGTTTTAGTAACTGAGACACTGGTCTAACTTCATATTGTTGCTTTTCAGCAGGCACAGGCACCGCTGTATGTAAGCAGTCGTCCTGAACAAGTGAGTCGCACAAATACCATTACTGTGGTTATCTGACTGTGCCCTTGCACACAGCTGAATGAAATGGAAGACAACCCACATACATTAATATGTTGTACCTTTTCTGCAGGATGTTCTGGCTTCATATTAAGTGCTATTTCTAGAGACTGCCTGCAGCAGATTTAAATTCTGCTTGGGTTGAATAAAGGGAAGATAATGTTACTTCAATCTCTTCAAGTCATCTGGGTTTTGTTTTGATCATATTTCAGGAATATTCACATGCTTTACATATAGACTGTACTAGTATTTTTGTAACATAAAGTTCTCCTTTCTAAGGTCATTTATTTTGGATTCAGTGCAGCCATGCTGATAAACAGGAGACAAAGGGGCATGAGAACTTATTTCTCCATTTTATCACAAACTCCGAGCAACAAAATGTACTCCCCAAGTACTAAGAATAGTTTGGGGCCAAATCTTACATATGGAAATCCCCATGACTTTTAATTAGCAGAATCAAGAACTACAGGGCTGGTCTCTCAGCCACCTCTGTACCCCTGTATTAGATTACTCCAGGGCACAGCTGAGGCTGAAGCACTCCTGCATCCATATCACAGCTCTGTGGGGCACTGTGTCTGACCCTTAGCATGGGGGTACCCCTAAACCTGTACAACTTGCAGTCAGTTCTTTGCATTACACACAGCACTATTTGCTCCCATATAAATGGCACTGCTTGGCTTATGTGACTGTTTATCACTGCCACTCAAGATAAAAAAAGGAAGGGGGGAAACCAAGTCCTGAGTTGTCTAGGCTCCAACAGCTGGCATTGAATGGCACCATCAGGTTTCCCTGAACATCTATGTAGGCATGTATGAAACTCTCTGGCATAGGCCAAAATCCATTGATGTCATCTACGATAGAAATAGCTCCACCCCTCAGTCCTGAACCCATCTAGTCATAATCCCTTGCACTGCTTAGATCCACCGATACCTTCATTCCCTCCATCTCCACCTCTTGGGATGCTACAGGACCCCTTCCTAGATATCATAGAATGTCCTGAGTTGGACCCACAAGGATCATGGAGTCCAGCTCCTGGCTCCACACAGCACCACCCACGATTCAAACCTTGTGCCTGAGAGCAGTGTCCAAATGCTTCTTGACTATGGCACTTGGGGGCATGTCTACTGCCCTGGACAGCCTGTTCCATTGCCCACTCCCCTCTGGTGAAGAATCTTTCCCTAATTCCCAACTGGCCCTCCCTGATGCATCTCCACCTCCATCTCCATGCCATTCCCTCGGGCCCTGTCGCTGTCACACAGAGCAGAGCTCAGCGCTGCCCCTCCGCTCCCTGTGAGAGCTGCAGCCGCCATCAGGCCTCCCCTCAGCTCCTCTGCTCCGCACTGAGCCAATCCAGGGACCTTAGCTGCTCCTCATATGTCTTTCCCTCTATCCATGTATGCAGTTGGAGGAATTCTCAGCAGCAACCACTGAGCCTTGGGCGTAAAAGGATAGTGGAGATAGGAGAAAAGTGGTTATGCAGCCAAAGGAACAGCATCACCTGTCTGAAATCAGCAGCAATTTCCCTCACACTTGCATCCTGGAAAAGCCACTGCTCTGGAAGAAAAGTCCCAGGGCCCCTCTTTTAAAGGTCTCTTCAAATAAAATCCTGCAAGCATAAGGAACTAGCAGACTCCTTGGTCACCAGTTGGGGTGATGCACATATGGAAGCCAAGGTAGGAGTGTGTAAAAGTTATAAGGAGAAGGCAAGGGAAACCACACATTTATGACTATGAATGAATAATTACCTTGATCTCAAAAGAACTAAACAGTAAAAAGAAAGGTTCCTTCAGTTCTTGCCAGATTCTCTTTTCAAACAACACCTGGCTCCACACTTAGTCACATCTCTCCTCTGAAGTAAAACAGCGAACAACCTAAGCTGTATGAAAATTGCTGCTGGCCCGAACATGACTCACTGGGAATGAAAGCCAGGCTCATTAATTACTTTCTGCAGAGCGTTCCCCAAAGTGCATTATTCATGCTGAAGTCCTGAGCACAGTGTGGTTTCTGAGGCAGAGATGGGAAGACCTTCACTGGACTGCATGCACTGAGCCTTTGGACTGAGCATGCACCAACCTGCAGGGGAGGAGGGACGGATATAACACAGAGCTCAGCGTGACTGATTAACTGGTGCTAATAGAAGTGCCGTCATAACCCTAAAGGGAGTCATAATTCCATGTGCAAAGAACTCAACGGGAAGCAGGCGACCAAGGAGCAGTTATAACTTGTGATGCTCACCTGCTCTCTGCTCTTATCAGTAGCCAGAGCCTCTGACCACATGTTCCCCTGGCCAAGTACAAGCAAGGCCTCTTGGCACCATGCTGCCTTTGTGTTTGTAGACCTCCTGAGCTTACCTGACTGATGCAGTCACAGGTGATGATAACATCATTTATATCATGTATTATATCTGCAAGTAATAGGAAATTACTGCATCAATATCTTAGCCTATGTTCACAAAGTAAAAAAATACTCAGTGCTAAACCTTTGGCAATGAGAATATTACAAGACTGCTGCATTATTATTATTCCAAAGCCCTTTCCCTGATGGTGCAGAGAGGCATTTACAACTGATGTGAAGGAGCTACACTTTGTGTCAGATTTCCCTCGGGTACTGCGTGAAACTGCACAATAAATGAGCATCGCTGTAACTTAAACAGATACCAGCTCTTCAGAGGCATGAAAATAAGAATGTTGTGCTGATAAAATGTAGCCCTGGCAGCTCTATTACACTCTTCACAAAGTCTAATAGTTTTCTTCTAACAGGAGCTGTCATAAAAATTAATGATGCATACTTTCAATGTTATGCCATTACTGATGCACAGCTAAGTGGGCTCAGAAGAGATTGCAGCTGGGCATGTGGGTGGGTACGTCCCTGAAGTCCTGGGGAGTGGGCTTGGCAAAAAGCTTTCCTGCTGCATCTTTGTTCATCTATTTTCTCTGTGCAGCAGCTTTCTCTGCAGTTTAACACAGCTTGGTACCTGCTCCCACTCCTCCAGCTCAGCAGCAGCCTGAGAGAGGAGGGGAGGGCCATGCTCACAGCCACGGTTTGCAGTGTGGGTTCTGTGGGATGTGAGGGCCAGCATCCCACACCCAGTTGTGGCCTCAGATCTAACCAGACATGGGCATTGCAGTAGCATACCCAGTACTAACAGCAGGGCTGAAACCCTGCAGCTCACACTGGGTTTTTTTACCCTTTATATCTGAAGGGTGGTTTACATTACTTGAGTTTACACTGCTAGCATCAATCGATTCCTCTCTAAATGGGAATTAATGAAGATGTATGCTTATGCCGAGCTGGGCTGGCCCAGTGCCCAGGGACAGGGAGCCGAGCATTTTCCATTACTGGATGCATTCAGTTTCACTGATGGGCAGAATCCTGATTTCATTGTTACTCTTTCCAAATTACAAAGTCTGCAGAGGCAGAATGTCCGATCAGCACTAGAAGACTGAAAAATAATAACCCAGGTTTGGCCCACCGGACAAAACGCTTGGCTTCTCTGGGGGACAGTTTAGAGAAGGCATTCCTACAGGAGCTGTGAGATTTGATACAAAATGAAATGCTTTTCATACAGTCACTGAATTGGAAGGGACCTCAGAGCCCACCCAGCTCCAATTCGCAGCAGCTCAGCTGCCCAGGGCCACACCCAACCTGGCCTTGAGCACCTCCAGGGATGGGGCATACAGACTTTTATCAGCCTTTCAAAGTCTGGTCTCCCAGGAAATAAAACTTTCAGAACTCAGTCTTACTTCAATCTTTCTTTCAATGAAAAGAGCACAATATAATGTATATGGGTAACGAATGTTTCAGTTTACACAAATTTCAGCTCTTTACAATGCTGGTCATGTGTGCTACAAGATGCGCAGTGAGCTCCAGGAGAATGTTTAATGTATAGAAGTTTTGTTTTTCTTTTATTATTTTCCTCTGAATTAATGTCAGAAAAGGAAATGAAATTCACTTTATGGTAGTTTTTTCTTTTGAAGATAAAAAAGTACACGGTATCAGTTTGAATTACATCATCTCACCCTTTTCCTGCTCTTCAGCAGAGGCTGAATTATTTAATGTTCCTCCTCTGAAGTATCCCGCAGCTGTGTAGCTCCACTTACAATAACAACATAGAATCATAGACTCACCCAGATTGAAAAAGGACTCCAAAATCGTCCTGTCCAACCCTCCACTCACCACCAATATTTCCGCACTGACCCATACCCCTTAGTACCATGTCTACAGGTTTTTTGAAGACCTCCATGGATGGTGACTCAACCACCTCCCTGGGCAGCCTGTTCCAGCATTTGACCACTCTTTCAGGGAAGAAATTTTTCCAACCTGAAATAGAATCCAAAACACAGCACAAAAAGTTAAATAGGTATCTGTATCTGGGGCACGCAAGGATCTTGACCCAGTTCTGCAGGAGCAAGATGAGCTGAAGCAGGTGGGCAGCAGCTCTGTAAGGCCAATCTTTCTGTTTGCTTAAATCTGTGCTGCAGCATCGTATGCCATTAAGGAAAATGCATTTCACTGGGCCAGCATGTGCTTTCTGGTTGGTTACAGCAAAGCTCAACTTCAGCATTTCTACCCAGACGGCCACTTCAAATAGTTTAATAGTATTTAAGTAAGCTCACACACTGACATGCAGTTGAAGCCAGCTGAGCTGGGCTGCTCTCACACCTTCCATTCATCGAAGGTATTATGCAAAAGGAGACCCGTTCTGCAAGAGGCTCAGATGCATCAGCTTCCAGTACTTTTCAATCTCTCTCACTGGAGTAAGCTTAAATCTTTTTTTACACTGAGCCTAAGAATAAATTTGTCACTCTTCTGGAAAACAGTAAGATCAGTGCGAGGAGCTACGTGTGTTCCTGGTAGAATTGGGAACAATTTGCACATATTTTCCAGCAAAGTAAAGCTGCTTTGTCCCAGAATCTAATGCTGCCCTGGGGGGATTAAGCTGCTCGGAGTTTGCATCCAGTTCTGTGCAGATCCCAGGGAAAACACATTTGCTCATCCTGGCTGCAAATTTTTAGGTGAGAGGTTGAGCCGCTGCTCTGCATTCTGCAGACCAGCAGAACTACAGCTTTGCAACAAGATAGAACAGTGAATCTTTTCACAGCTGCAACACATCGTTTTCCTGAGCAAATAGGAGAGATGCCATGTAATTCTTCATGGTGCTCCATGAAGTGAGGACCAGCATGCTGATCAGCACGTGGCCCGAAGTCCTTGAATTACTCTGTTCACTCCACTACTCTGTGGTAAAGCGAGAGGGGGCTCCAATCTGACTGTTTTAAAACCAACTAGTAACACAAACCCCACAACAAAGGAACTAAACAGCAAGCTTCCCTGCCTAAATAATTTGTAATCTTCTAAGTTTAGATTTGACATGGACTTTGAGCACAGGCCAGTTTAAAGAATGTAAGAAGTCCCTTCGGCTTACATCTGTTACATCTGTGGAAGAAAAGAACAGTCAACTTATGAAAATATGAATAATCCAGATTGCTCTCTGGAAGTGCATATTTACTAAACAATGTAAACTCATTACAGATAGTTTGGCTGTAGTCCTCTGAATCCTTCAGTACTGCAGACAGAGAAATCTTTGTCAAATGTAAGTCTTAGATATAGAAAAACTGATGAAAGAGCTGTACAAAATGATAAAAGCCAGTAGCCATCAAAGAGTGGGCAATATCTTCTGCCTTTTAACCTCTGACCAGTTTCTGACTCCTGAGGATTTCTTTAACTTTTTACATTTCCACCTGTTACCAATGCACATCCAAATACTTTGGGGCAGGTGGATGAGCCTGTCTGTTCCTTTCCCCCTGAGAAATCCATCCTGCAGACGTTGCAGGTAGAAGCCCCAGGTGACGGCAGGCAGTGAGGGCACTGCCCAAGTAGTGAGAACTCATTACGGGAGGAACCGAGAGGAGCTCTTAACACTGCCCTGCATACAGCAAAAGGCATCAACGAAGATCCTTTCAGCATCAATAAACCCCGGCAAAGGCGGCCCCAGCACTAGCCCTGCCCCCCCCATCAGTGGCATTTCCAGCACCACGCCTGCACCCGATGTATTTCCACTCTGTACCAAACGCTGCTGCATATTTACGAGGAGGGGGGAGGATTGGAGTAACAGGTTCCCACTCACAGCACAAGCTAGAAGGGGGCTGGCCATAGAGCACATATGAATTATTCAGTAGTTTATTTGAAGTGGAACAAATAGAACCTAAAATAATTGCGTTTTCACTGCTCAGAGTATTATAACAGATAAAGCGATGCAAACATTTTAAAACACGAGAGTGAGGCACAATGACTTCTGCTAATAAGGAGCTACCAGGCAAACGCTGGCAACTGGCAGCACTTCAGTTGCTACTTCAGTGGCGACTGCAGGAGACAGACCAGATGAAGCACAAGTTTACATAGCATAACGTAAAGACAACTGTTCCATGAGCTTTTCCATATTGTGAGAAAGAAAAAGATAGATTATGTGCAGACAAACTAGAATAACTAATCCACTGCATTTGAAAAGTGGTTTTGGATACCATTTTCCAAACAGCATAAATATGACTTGGTTTCTTGATGAGTTTATTGCTCTTTTTGTGTTGTGTTATTTAGTGTTTTTCTTTTTTAATATTGTGTGCAATTAATTTACAAGTCACTGAAGTGCTCACTTTCTTTTAAATGCTTGCATCACTAAATTAGGGCTATGCTAACATTTTCCAGTTGAAATAAATAACAATAAACAAAACTGTTCTCTACAGTAATAGAAAAAAATTCTAACGTGAAATGTGAGGCAAATAAAAACACAACTATGGCAATATACAGTTTTTATAAAGCATGTGAAGTCTCAACATAGCAATTCCTTTAGGGAAAAAAAAAAAAATAAAGGTTTTGGCAATGTGTTACCAAAGCAAATGTTATACTGCAGTTTTATACTGTTTGAGTTTAGGAGTTGGCATTTGCTTCTTAATTTCCATGTAAAACAACAGTATTCATGCACAAAGAAAAATAATGGCACTTAAATAATTTGTATGTAAATTTGTAACTACATTTATTTTGATAAAATTACTAAAATGGCAGCGATATATATTTTGCATGAATTGCTTAAGAATGGTGTTGTGAATTGGACTTTAAAAATCCTTTACATACAGTAGTTTTATCCGTGAGAATGGAAATTCACTAAAAATATGAGGGGCTAAAGAAGCTGTAATCAGATCCAGCCTTCAGATCATTCCCTAACCATGTAAAACTGCAGCATTTAGTTTCTAACTGAGGAGAAGTTATTTAGTAATGTTTTACTGGTGAAACAAAGAGATGCAGATATTATAGCAAATAATTGTGCCATAAAAAATAATTGTGTCATAGAAATACAGACTCAAAACTTCAAAATAACTTGTAACAGCAACCAAGTGTGTAAGCAACTTGGGTTAGACATAGGATAGACATAACGTGATCAAAGGATTCCAAACAAGTAGCTGAATTTCCAAAACCATTTGTGGATTATTAACCTAAAACGTCTGCAGTAGGAGGTGACATATGGATTCACTTGACCGTATGTATTTAACCTTCAATTTTTCATCCAGAGACAGGTAGCAGTGACATGAAGTAAACAGAGTAAAGATCACAAAGCTCAGAGATCCTCGA
This sequence comes from Odontophorus gujanensis, assembly GCA_013399175.1. NCBI lineage: Eukaryota > Metazoa > Chordata > Aves > Galliformes > Odontophoridae > Odontophorus > Odontophorus gujanensis. The sequence continues at coordinate 367,931 of VXAB01010471.1, read as the reverse complement.
GCACGTTAGCGGCCTCTTGATCCTGAATGAGGAAAACACAGAAAAAGCTGACATCACAAAGGAAATCAAAAGGCAACTCAGAACTGTACAAAACAAAAAAGTGTTCAATACACAAACAAAAGTTGGTTCATCTCTGTATTTGTATTTTCATTTTGCTTACAAAGTTTCTGTCTAGAGCATTCTTTTGTTTTGTTTTGAAAATAATTTTTACACAGAACAAGTGAAAAATCTGTCCTTGATGATGGCAAACACATACTCAATTTTACCTTTCCACTTACATTTGGGTTTCAAATTTAAATCCCTCAAAATACTGTTTTTGTGGTTCGGGAGAAAGCTATTTCCATTGCAAAAGTGTGTTTACAGCTTCTCAACTAGCTGAGATCAAGTCTTAGCTCTACAGAAAAATAAGAGACAGAATCTGAAGAAACCATTCTCCAGCATTTTAAAATAGTTGACCACACAGTAAATTGGATTAACCCCAATTTGGAACAAGCCTGTAGCAATGAAAAATAGACAGGATAACAGCAGTAACATGATAATATCTACTCTTTGGAGCAAGGCTCTAACAATTTACTAATGCATACAGACCAAAGGTTATCTCTGATCTGATTTGGAAATAAACTTTCCTCCACAGTAAAATACTTTGCTTTATCATTGAGAGATTAAAAAGTGTTCAGAATCTTTTCAATAAAAATACAAATATTTTCACCACATATCATTTCCATGTAAATGCTTTCAAATTTATGCTATAAGTGTTCCTTCAATAAACCAGATCACGTTAGATTTATATAACAAAAAGGTATTATTTCAACTTTGTATTTTATATTAAGAAAGTACTTGAAAGATGGCTTAGTTTAAATTTCATACTATATTCTTTGAATTACAAGAGAAATTCCTAAATGTTGGCCTGGGGTAATCCACGTTCTAGAAGAAACAATCTAATAGAGTCCCAGCCCTCGTATACAAAACTACTGAGCATTTTGACTTAATCCCAGTTGTGTGGATCCCCTGTGTTCATTGTGTTCATACAGTATCCTTGCATCAATGGTAGAAATTAATTTCATGTAAAATGTTAGCATTATTATTCTATCAGATGAGTTTTTAGCTTCTTGTTTCCTAAATGGAATTTGGCAACTAAAACCAAAGGTCAGTATCCTACATCAACACAGGAGTAGAGCTACAGGAAGAGTTCTGTAGATGAGTGGCTTGGGAACTTCAGCTCTGCTATTTCGAGCATGTTCTTCCCCAGAGAGGGGTGGGATTCTCTACATATGGATACAAACAGAACGAATGAGAATGTTTTAGTGTTAGAATTAAATGTTAAGGATCTTAAAATCTTACATGTTTCTTTCATGACACTTTATATGCTTTATCAACATATCCCCTTTTTCTGCTCCAGTAAAATCAAGAAGAAAATCAGAATTCCTCTGAATCTTTCAAGCAGTTAACAGGCTGTGAACTTGGTGCATTAGTAACAAACAAACCCTTTTCAGAAGATAATTGTAAAATATATATATATAAATGTTTTTACTGTCATGAATTATAAGACCCAAATCTTGTCAACTACATCACTGAATTCCACTCTAAGACAGCTCTTGCTACACAATAAATTTAAAAACTTAAAAGTAATTCTCAAGTGTCGAAGCAAAAACATACATTCTGAATGCAAGTGCAGTAATACATAATGAAGAAAAATCAAAGCAAAATTTTTCAGAAATGAAACTGTAGGCACTGATCTAACAGCAGAAGTTAATTTAGCTCTGGTTTTGTTTTTAGATTGCCAACACCAATGATGAATCCATACCAGTGGTATTCTTAGAAATCATATATTAAACGTGATAAGACAAGGAGGAATGGTTTCTAACTAAAAGAGGGAAGATTTAGACTGGATATAAGGAAAAAGTTGTTTTATCATGAGGGTAATGAAGCACTGGAACAGGTTACCCAGAGAATGGTGGATGCCTTGTGCCTGGAGACACTCAAGGTCAGGCTGGGTGGGGCTTTGAGCAGCCTGATCTAGCTGCAGGTGTCCCTGCTCATCGCAGGGGAGTTGGACTAGGAGACCTTTAAAGGACCATTCCGACTCAAACAATTCTGTTTCTATGATAAATACTTCATGGATAACAGTTTGTTCTCCATTGTTTAAACCTTACCTGCAATAATCAACTTGGTCATTTGTTGTCTAACCCATAAATGAGAAGAAAGTTGTAATTTTTTGTATGTTAAAAACTTAAAGTTCTGCCCATTCTGAGAAACACCTTCTCTGTCAATTCTCAGCAAGTCAGAGACTTTGCACATGGAGATAACTATACTCAGTCTGTTGAAACAGACCACATCTGAGGCCATGCCTGAACTGCCTGGCTTTGAAACTGAAGCAGAGCAGCTGAAATGCTAGATCTGGGAACAGATCTGCTGAATACCAGAATACAAAGGCCCTGTATGAAAAGCTTCTATGCATACAACAGAGTTTCTTCAGGGAGGCAGGCAATTGGTATGAACGTTCACCTGAGGGAATTTATCCATGCAAAAAATAGAAGGACATAAAGTATGCCTCTGAGACAATGTGCATACTTGGCTACCTGTTAGCACTTAGTTGAAGCCAAAAGCCAGGTTAAAAGACACACAGTTTACATTTTCCTTTTTTATTGGTATATTTTCTATTTGATTTGTATAATGTGTATTTTTGTGCTGTTATGTTTATGTGACCATTGTGTTCACACACCAATATTTTTTTTCTGAATTAATATATTTCTACTTATCTCTAAAACAGTTAACTGGAAAGACTTGCTCCTTCCTGCATATTTTATTACTAATAATGTGCAATTTACTAGTAGATCAGTAAAACTAGTGGTTTTCATATGTTATATGTATCCTTAATATTCACAAGAAAAGTTTCTTCTATCCTGCAAGACAGTTTACAGTAATGATCCATGCTGTGGGTTCAAATATCTGGCCACAAAGCTAATTTTTATTCATTTTGTATGACAGGTCATTTTGTCCTTGGATTAGATCTTGGCACCACAAAGACATCTAGCTACCCTATTTCATGTAGTGATATTAAATAACATAGATAGCCATACATTAATGGTTTATGTTTTTAACTCTAGATGAGGTTCAAATGAAATTCGTCAGAAAAAAATAAAAATAAAAAAGTTTATTTTAGTCTGAAAGAACAAGAGCCAATTAAAATATAAATTAAAAACAAGTTCTCTGTAGAAGATTTTTTTACATGTAACAAAAAGGAAAGAAAAAAAAAAAAGCAATGCCTTACTTGCTGGTGTCCAAAGAAACCAAGGACCTTGGCTTCTTGTTGAAGTTAACCTTGGCTTCTGCTACCTCCTTATTTTGTTCTAGAAGCCAGTTGTTTAGTAAGGTGACTCCTCTGGAGACAGTTGATATCATGATCCATAAAATACAAAGATTATTACAGATATGTACTATTATTTTAATAAGAGAAAAATCGTTTAACTCTGTAATGAACATACCCAGAATTTTCTTCAGTACCCCATTAAATCCTAAATAAAAGGCTTTCTTCTTTTGCCTTTCTTCAATTTTGAGTGACCTTCTTCTTTCTGTTAACAGAACAAAACAAGTGAAAAATCAGGAAAGCAAACAAAGCCATAATAGAAGTTAACAGCCCAACTAAAAACTTGTTTCTGAGTGCTCTTGAGCCTCCAGCCGAGTCTCCCTTAAATCTGTGCATCCATCTTGCTAGTGCCAGCAGTAGCAGTGCTGCATTGTGGGCACGCCAAGCAGCCAGCGAGGACTTGCTGCCACCTCCCTAAAGCAGCTTGCATAGCTCAGGTAGTGCAAAGGCCCTTCATATTGTGCAGGTGTAATGAGACTTCAAATAGTCATTGTTTGCTTGAGATAAGAGGCAAGGCAAGCTGGGTGTAAACAGAGAAAACTGTGTGCAACATGCGTGCTTCTGACTTAATTTGTAGAGGGGTTGCAGTTATGTTCTGTTGACTATTAGCACAAATGATACCTACGTATCTGTGTAAGAAAATATAACTGTACTGAGCTTTGGAGGCTTTAGAACCACTCCGTCCTCATCAGACTAATTTCTAGATAGTAAAAGCATTAAAATGTGACTGTAAAGAGAAATAAATGGAAGAGATAACTGAGTTTTAAAGGACTGACACTGAGAAGCAGAAGTGTAGCCTAGAGATAAATACTAGTAATAATTAAGAATAATAATAAAAAAATAAGAGGAGTTTAGATTACACACTGTTGTCATTAGAACAGAATTTAGAGAAAAACATAATTGGTATTAGGAACCTATTTAATTACTGCTGCCCCTTCTAGTAATAAAAGATCTGAATACATTAAATAACTGAGAAAATATACTTTTTAAAATTCCACATTGATTCATAAATATCCTTTATGAGCACATTTCTACCCAAATAATGCTGAATTCAAGCAGGTAAGATGCACGTAGATGCATTTGCAGAGCCAATAAGAGTACCCATAGTTAAGTTAGACAGAATAGAACTTTTGCCTGTACAATTCTACTTCAGAAACATATTTACATTATGTAACATAATTAAAGCTTTCACTCCACTATTAGAGAAGACAAAAGTGTTAAATGCAAATTTGAAGTAACACTGGCATAACTGACGATTAAGATTAATTTTACCGAGATTGGGCTCAGGAATATTTTTTCATTTTGCTGTTTCAAATGGCACATGACAAAATGACAAAAACTTACATTTTCCTTTTCATTTCTTAATTTGAGTTCTTGTAGACTGGACTAAGGGTGTATGTGTGTGAGTCTTTTACCTGTCTTTTTCTGGCAGAGCCTTTCTTTACAGACACTTCCATGTTGCTCTCCTTTGTTGAATGCATCAGTTCTGAGGTCCCAGTTTTATCACATGTCAAATATTTGTCCCCTGTAAACATCTTAAAGTACAGAAATTCATACTTCAATTAGAAAAAAAAATCCACACAGTATTTTGTCTATCAGATCTCACCAACATGATGCACTGTGATCTGTGGTGTCTATCTCTACCAACATGAATTATAATCTCATTGCTCCTCAAACCAGGTTTCACCTTGATATCCTGACTTGCTCTGTTTAGCAATTGCTGCATATTTTGTCACTCCTCTAGAAGTTTAATGTGTCTGTTAGATGCAACAATCTTACATCCCTTAATTCCCCATGGTTTGGCATTTAGGAACTAATAGATCTGAAAAATTGTGCACATGGAACGACAAAAAACGCCGTAATATAACAAAGTAGAGATAACACACCATGTTACATTTTATAGGTGAGAACACTGAGAAGCACAAAACATTTCATCCACGTGTCCTACCTGTGGGACATCACTCCATAAAAACTGCACTGAAATCAGCTCAGCTATTTGTATGATCAAAGTGCAGTAAGAATCATAGAAAATTCAGATTGTAGAGAATGCCTTGAGGTCATCTAGGTGTAAGTTTTACTTAAAACAGCGATAACTTTAAAGTTGGATCAGATTACTTTGGGCCTCACCCATCATATTTTAAGAACCTGAACAGATAACAATTCTACTACTTTTTCAAGCAACTTGCTCCAGTGCTTAATTAAACTCACTCTGAAGACTTTTTTCCTTATGCCCAGTGGGAATCTTTTGTCTTGCGAAATTTAGATTAAGCTTGTAACCTTGTAAGCTTTGCAAAACCTTCCATGTTTGTCTAAGAGCACACTGCTGCAGACACACTGCAGTCAGCGCCACACAGTCAATGAGGTTTGAGATTCCTTCCAGGGACTGGTTTTACACTGACTGAAAACTGAACATTTCATCATATTACCCTTAAACAAATCTTGATAAACTGATAGAACAAACTGTTTTAAAGAATAAACTAATTATCCCATCTTACAAGTCCCAAATAAAAAATCTGTCTATCTCAGAGGACAAAGTAAATCACCTTCCCTTCCAGAACAAAAAGAGCAGCACTCGTTCAAAACATTAATATATGCTGTAGAAATTTTAGACAACTGTACTGAGAATGATGGTAGAACACGATGAAAGCCATCCTCTTTATCACTCGTTGTTTTAGAATATGCTGAGTTTGTGAGAACCAATGATAATGAATGCTCTTTACTGTACCTGCTCACAGACGGAGTTGGAATGAAGACAGGTTGCCTTAGCAGTACAATCCTTAGAACAACGGGATGCTTTGCTTTCATCATTTTTGGCAATGCATGCTGCATCATTAAAGATGGATTCCTGAATATTTAACCCTGGTCGTTCATTTAATTTCTTTGTTTGCTGCTGTGATAAACTGGAATTTGTCATTTCATTCTCTAATTTACAAATCTGCAAGTGTACTCTCTTTGACTCGTGTTGTTTCCCAAGAACTTGTGTGGCATTTTGACTTGCACAGTTTTTTCCCCCTCTTGAACTGGAAGATGCATATGTATTTAGTTTTGGACTGATATCAGATTTCTGAAGCACTGGCCTAACACCCTTATGCAAGGAGGGAGAATTTGCCTTATTGCGACTGACTTCACTTGAACTCCAACGTGCAGCTGAGTTACTGGAAGAATCAGAATTAGTCATTTGTCCACTGGACTCTGTTTTCCACTGAAGTACAGATACATCTTGTTTTACATAGGTTTTCTTAGTAATTATCTGAAGCAAGCTGCTGCAAGTAGCAGGTTTATAAACCTGAGTTAAGTTAGACTTGCAAACAGTCAACACAGAAGATTTAACTCTTTTTACTGGTGATTGTCTTTCAACACTTTTTCTTTCTTTCCCATCATTTTGATTTGTGGTGCTCCCATTCATCTGCATCAGCCTTCCTTTGAAAATTGGTATAATTTTGCTGACCTTTTTTGGAGAGAGTTCAAAGGCTGCTCTTCCAGGCGCTCCTAAGGGCCTCCGAAGTGGTAGCTCCGATATTCCTGGTATTTGCCTATTGATTAATTTCTCAGTTGCTTCAACGCTAATCTTTTCCACACTTTCATTGCTACTTGAAAAAGTGTGCGGTTTTGGCTCTTTGATCCAATGCTCCATCCAGTGGCTGTTCTCCGTACTGCGTGAGGAAGAAATGCTAGCCAAAGTCTGTTTCCTTGGAGGTGTCTGGGTCAGGGATACTACACAAACCATCTCACCAGCCGATTTCATAGGCTCAGTTTGTATTTTCTGCAATACAAGGAGAGCTGTTAAACCTCAATTAACTGGGTTTAAAAATCTGATAGTAACACCTAACATATCCCTATACAATATATACCTGACACACATCACAATATATAACCATACAAATTCCTGTTTTCAGTTATGACAGTCTGTATTTTTAAACAATATTTTACTGTAACCATAACTGAAGATTCATTTTCTCCTTTTCTAGTTCATTTGTTCATAAACAATGCTGGAACATTGTATTTCTCAGAAGGAAAGACTTAAATTACAGACATTATCATAGAATCATAGACTCAGAAGCACAGAATGGTTTGTGTTGATGGAGATCTCAAAGCCCACACAGCCCCACCCTGTGCCATGAGCAGGGCTGTCCCCATCAGCTCAGCTGCCCAGGGCCCCATCCAACCTGGCCTTGAGCGCCTGCAGGGACGGGGCACCACAGCTTCTCTGGGCAGCTGTGCCAGCACCTCACTGCACTTTGAGTGTAAAAATTCCCCACACCTAATATAAATCTCCCCTCTTTTAGTTTAAAAACATTCCTCCTTGTCTTATCACTACCAGACCATGCAAAAAGTCTGTTACTATTTTGTTTATTGATTCCCAATTGGGCAATGCCCTTTCGAAGGGGTCTGCAGAGGGTTTGTCTGACAGCCTCCTAGGACTTATAAAGGCATCTGCATCCCAAACAAAAGACATCTGGATGCCTATAAAACCTGCAGATGACAAGGAGGAGCCATCCTAGCTTCGATCCTTGAAGAAACATGAACTGTTTTCTGAAAGAGGATTCTAGAGTCTCTGCAATTTCTGTCAGTATCTCTGTTCAGAATTAATTACTACTTCTTTCATATACCACTACCCAGGAAATTTGAGTTTCAGCCTTTGTGAAAACTCCAGTTAAGAATGTTGTGCCTCCTTTCCATCACCAGTCAGAGTAAATCTAACAGCTTGAGTGTTTCTAAATGCCGAAGTTTATGCGACTTTATTCTTTTCTTAGTTTGCTTTTTAGAAGTAATTTATGGAATATTTTTAAAATTGATATTATTCTGGAAGGAGTATGAGAAAGGTCTGGAAACTTGATTGTAAAATAAGGATGATAGAACAGCAAACATTGATGGCAACAAATTAGTACTATAATACTAATTCTAATCCTAATGCTAGTTTCCTTTTTAATGTATTTGTCAATTGAACAACAACATAGTGATGTAAAATAGAAATGCAATATCACACTATACATTTATTAAAAAGAAGACCGTTGATCACTGTGAAAAGTACACATTCATGCTGTCACTGAGTTCTGAATATGGTAAAGCTTACTTCAAACCATAAACAGAGTACATGCCGTTACTATTTTTATTAAAAACAAAACCCGAAAACCTTACACATGCTGGAGTCCTGGAGAGTTCCTGTGTAGCGTAAAGTGCTTTAGTTGTCATCCTTACTGGAAATCCACAAAGATGTGAAAACTTTGCCCTCATGTCAGTCATAAAAGAGCTCAACACACTTTCTGAATCAGTTCTAGGGAAATACTGCACTGGCTGACTTCGGATGCATCTCAGCGGGTACCTGAATAGAGTTCAGGGATACATAACAAGGTTCTTTGTATTTTCACACTTATGAATCTCTTTCCTTTAGGAAAACAAGAACAAAACCATAAAGTATGTCTGAAGATTTTTTTCAAAAAGGTGAAGAAAAGCATCCACGTACTTTTATAAGTGACTGAAACTTATGGAGTTGCAGGACTTCAAACATTCTAGCAATAATGATACATAACCTTTAGTCTAGACTTTCCTAACAGGAAAACTCCCTTTCAAGTAAATCTTTGCTAGCCTTAGCTAGTTTTACAAAAATAATGCATAGTATTAATTTAACTTTACTTTTAACTTGCAATTCAGAGTGGCATTATCACGTTTACAGAAGCTGAGATCTGATCTACTTGACTTCCTATTATTCAACTCTAGCACAAACAGTCATAATGTTTTGTTTCAGTTTCTCTAATGAAACAGTTCCACTGATCTCTATGAAGTTGTGGAAGAAGAAAATTCAGACAAAAGAAAAATTTAGGTCTTAGGATGAGTAGTAGAGATCATGTAACAAAAAAATATTTTCAAAGGATACGTAAATAACCTTTCCCCTATTGGCTTGAAATAAACACTCAAGTATATTTCTCTCTTCTCAGCATCCTCTGGAAGGATATATCCATACTAAGAAAAAAAAGAAAGAAAAAAAACCAACCACAAATGTGCATTACAAATATAAATTCAATAAGCACAAAGAAGAGAGGGAAAATACAACAGTGCTTTTTACCAGATTCTTCCAGTGCATCTGAAATTCTTCATACGAATGGAAAGGAGATTCTGGAGGAATTACATGGCTGATGTTTATGATCTGACCCATTTTCATGCTGTGCACAGGTGAAAAAAGATGCTTATAAAGGATGTCATAAAACTTATTTGAAAATGCATTGAACTTCAAGAGTCAGGCACTGGAATGGGCTGCACAGGGAGGTGGTGGAATCACCAACCCTGGAGGTGTTCAAGGAACGTTTAGATGCTGTACTGAGGAACACGGTTTAGAGAGAACTATTGGTGATAGGTGGATAGTTGGACTGGATGATCCTGTAGGTCTTTCCCAACCTTGGTGATTTCATGATTATTTGGCATTTTAAAGCATTTTTGTATTATTCTCCAGTTTTGAAAACTAACATCATTAGTTCATAAGATTACATCACAGCAATAATGTTTGCTGAAATATGGAAAAAAGCTTGGAACATACAAGGCTGATTTCTCTCATCTGTAATACTCGCTAGCACTGAGTGTAGAACAAACAAAAATGTATCATTACTTCTGACACTGTTGTGATGAAAATCATAGGTGAAAACTGAGACAGTCAGTGGCAGAGATGAAAATATCTTTAAATTTACACTTTCTTCTAAAATTATACTAAAAGTAACATTATTACAACAATAGCAAAGAGACTACTAAAAAATGAAATATTATTTAAACGCATTATTTATGATTCACTGATTTTCTTTCACATTCTCCATAAGATTGAGACCTAAAAGTAAAGTTTCCTGAATGTAAAATATATGTGCTCTTATCACTGGTACAAAATTCACAATTTGTATGGCAAACCTTCCAGGAAATGTTTGTTTCTGCTGGAATTTAAACAAATGCCTACCTTGGCAAAACATAGCACCAGTTAGTTAATATGGAGTGTCTGTCAATAACTGTGTTTTCATTGCTGTCAAACAGCTTTATAGTGTTTGCTGAAATATCAAAATCTCCAAGCTTAAAACAGAAAAAAAAAAAACAAGTTATTTGCAAATATCTCCACAGTTGTACAAAACTTAAAATATCAAAACTAATTGTATATCACAATATACTGAAGTTTATACATTATTCATTTATAGTTCCCACAGACTGCTTATGAAATAAGATACATCCATTATTAAATTGCATACTATCTTATGTTAAAGTCTACATTTCCCAAGGCATATGTAAAAGGCTTAAAGGTAATTAAAATCCATGAAATTTAAATGTTAAGTGTATTAATAAGGGTACAGAGCAAATTCCTCAAACTAAGAGCTGTCTCACTTTCATGCAGTTTTTAAAATTAAACTCAGAAACTCTTGCTTGACAGCATAGGAAATGCATATGCCACTCTGCTTAATCAAGTGCCAAGATCCCAGCAAGAGAATTAGAGGCACAGAGCTTTACCTTGTGAGGATTGAAAAACCAAGATTCTCACAAAGGAAAAATTTGGCTGTTAGGGCCAATCTAACACAGAGATTTAAAAAAACCATTTTCTCTTTCCATGGTCTAACGTGGTTTGCATTTATTAACTAATAAGTAAATCTGTCCATTTCTGTTTTAGAGAAGTATTCAAATGGTCAAATTGACAATGAAGCCACACCACGATCCCTTTCATTGATGCAATTTCAAAATGACACAATGACAGCTTTAGTATTTATGTTGTCCAGTTAGGTCACAAAACAAATCTTATTTTTTTCTGTTCTTAAAACGTATTTGGGGAAGCAATCAGAAAGTCTGGCAAATATGCCTCTGTATGCATGGGCACACCAATATGGTCAATTTTTAACCTCAGTGGTTACTTCCTGACCCATTTATAAAGCTGCATGACACTGCTCCTGTGTTTCAGAAGCTGCATAGAAAACACAGCAAATTCCAGGAAAAAAAAAACAACAACCAACACCCATTTACCTTATACATAATGCTGACGTCCTACCCATAACTTCACTTTTAATATGTTACTCAAAACTGATTATTCATTACAGTGAGATTGTGAATAGTTTTTAGAAAACACTCCTATAAGGAAATCTAGAAAGTAGTCAGGAATCTGTTTTATGAAGATGCTTGGTATGCTTGCTCAAATGTATGAATAAAAAAAAATACACATTATGCACTCAAAACAAGGTGATAGAACTTAAGCAGTTCTATCCCCATCATACTAACTGTTAAGTCATCTAACAAAAAATGAAGATAAAGATTAGGAAGGGAAATAAAAATAGCCATAGAAAAAATAACTGTTTTATACCTCGGGGGGTGGTAACCGAACTGAGCAAGCCTCCACACTGATGCAAAGCTGTGTCTCTGACACATTGATGTCTAGAACTAAAATAAAAACAAAGTCCAAAGCACTGTTCTGAACTATAACTCAACCATTAGATTGCTAAACCAAAGGCATTTATTTAAAACCATTGTTAGTTCAAGTCCTGAGTTTAAAAAAACAAATCTCAGCATGGAAATAAAAATTAATTGCATTTTAACAGTGAAAATAAATCCAACAACTAATCACAATCCACACATCTCCCTGTGAACTCAGGGCCACCCATGCAGTCGGAAGCTTGAAACCCATATGTCTGATACAAAAATATAAATTTTCAAAGCAAACATATTTAACATAAAAATAACTATTGGCTGTAGTGAGTCACCAAGCTCAGTATTACACATCCAGACATGGTCAGTACCAAGGGCTGTATGACCAGGGCAAGCACTTACTGATGTTTCTCTGGACTACTCATCCACCTGTAGTGCACAGACTGAATGTATTACATTTCTGAATATATATTCCTGCTGCTGCAAATTTGATGTCAAAATGTGTGTCTGTTGTAAATTGGTTTAATGGCCCAAAATGTAATCTTTCATTTTTATACTGGAGTTTTAAAAATTAATTTTGTATTTTCTGCCATAGTTAAGCAGCATGCTTTAATTTTGCTAACAGCAAACCCTAGACAGTCACTTTTGTTCCTTTTCCTATCTATTATTATTGGGCTTCCACGCTGTAATTTTAGACCAGAGCATTTAATTGTAATAATCATAATGTTTTAATGGTAGGCTTTAATCTATGGCCATAAATTAACAGTAGAAAAAATACTTTTCTGTGGGTAATTTTTCAAGCGTTCAGATAAATTGACAACCATTATATAAAAAAAATAATAATCTGCCACCAAGTCTATTTCATCTGAGATTACTTCAGAGTGAAAAATAAAAAAAACATTGTTCTAATAACAGTATAATAACAGAATCGTGGCATCATTGTAAGTCCACATAATTAAGCCTTACTCACACAAGCTTACTCCTAACAGAAAACTGTACTTACCAACTGCATTTTGCCTTCCTGTTTGAGATAAAAAATCGTTTCCTTAATAAACAAAACAGATGAACATTATTTTCTAAACCATATGCCTAATGTCTTTTTGGAAAAAAAAAAATAAAAGGAGAAATTAGTTGCATTTGAAAATAGGAAAAACTCTACCACCAATTAACTTTCCAGTGACTTAGCATCTTAAACAAAAAGGAATTGAGATGAAAGTATATTAACAGATAAAAATGCACAGACTTTTTTTCTTCTAAGAAGGAATTCATATACAGAATTACTTTTAATTGACTAAAGAGTGAATACATTTCTCAAGCTCCAAAACAAATCTGTATAGCCCTACTATATCTTTTAAAATCTATTATGAATTTTGCCAGATTTAGCAACATGTATGATCAGACATGCCACATGCACCAGGGGCACGTTGCTGTTTGTCAGAGTTTCACTGAAGTGAGTTTTATTTCAGCTACCATCTAGCTTTCTATCTGTTATTCCTGAATAAGCTGATTTCAGAGAACTGTATGTTTTGAAGACACTGAAAACAAGGATACTGCTGATCCTGTGGCTGGAGACAAGATAACAGCATGTACGCTTTTCTCAGTGTCTATTTTGAATGATCTACATGATTACTTTGTTTAGTAGGAGCACACCACAGTATCTGAAATGTGTCTATTTTTCCATACTTCTGTAATTCACAATTATGCTAAACAGTATAGAGATGCCAGGCAACAGAATTTACATCTAGAAAGATAAAAACGAATAGAAGGAGGTATGTGATAGGGAAATGCTTCTGAACTAGAAAAGCAAAATCGACTGCAAAAGTTCTATTGAAGAAAGCATGGACCTGAAAAACAACGTTCTTAGAAGACATTTACTGCTGTAGGGGAACTGTTAGTACACGGCTTAAACAGGTGATCAAGCACCTGGTGATGGGGTTTGGCTGAGCCACGGAGCACAGACAAATTGTTTGCTCCTGTGCTCCCCATGTGACCAGAAGGGGTAGACGCAGGGTGGGGCAGTGCTGGGCTCATATAAGAGCTGGCCACTGGAGGGAGGGAGAGCATTTTTTTGGTTGAGACTGTTTTCTGGGGGAGAGCATTGTGTGACTTGAGAGCATCTGCACCAGTTAGATGAGTTCAACTGTTTTTTGTTTTTCTTTCTATATGTGACTTTTGGTCTACCTGAAAATACTTTGCCTAATAATACCAGGAAATGGTCAGAAGCAATTTTACTTCTTTGTGAGCAGAGAAGTGTGTGACAGTGTCTGGTTTTGAAATGATTAATTCCGTATGCTGTATTCAGTTAAAATAATTATTTAGTCCATTATAAAGAGAAGATAAAAATGTGGATGTTATTTTTTCTTAGGTTTAGAACTTGAACAAAGTAATAATAAAAATGCAATTAAAGAAAAAAGATAACTATGGAAATAATAGTTACAGAAGTTAAATTAAGGAAAATAAATGCAACAATTAAAAAGCTGGAAACTGTTTGATTCCACACCTGGGTGAGTGGATTACCTTGTACCAGGAGATGACCAGCTTTGTTCCACCTAGGTGCAAGTCTTGCTGTAAGTGTGTAGGAGAGGCAGGTTTGGAGAATGGCTGGGTTAACTCTTTGTGGCGCTTCCAGCTGATAACATCAGTGAGAAAGGGGGGGGGCTGGAATTATTCAGTATGTCTTTTGCAAAGGCTTCAGTCAATTTTAGTGCTACTGTTACCTTAGAGCCAAATCCCAGTGTGTGTTAAGCCCCTTTTCATCTATATAGCTACAAGTTAGCACAGTATTTGTTGTAGACACTTAAATTTTGTGGCTCGAAGTATGGTGCACTGCAATCCGTTTTACATAGAAACTGTAACTTCATTGGGAGGAAAATGTAGGGAAGTTCTCTATTAGATACACTTCTTCCATTCAATAGCCACAGATTTCAAGACTTAATATGTAGAGCAACACATGCATAAAGTTTTGTTCACTTGCCATTCTACTTTGCTTAGATGACTCTGTTCTGTATAGCATGCTGTGGGTAGTTAGCATTAGTCAGAAATAAAAAAGGAAACTTAAAAAGAGGTAGAAGTACACATTCAAGAGGATGTTCCTAATGAGATCCTGCAAGGGTGTACTTGCAGCACGTGGTTGGGTTATTAAATATAGGTGTTTCTACAAACCTGGTGGTGATGGAAAATCTAAACATGACAGGTCTGTTACACAAATAAACCCAAAGCAGTTTTGCAAGGTAAACTTGCAAACAATGTATCTCAAAAAACCACATTTACATTTTCAATTCTGGGTGGGGAAAAAAAAAAAAAAAAAACCACAAACCTATGACTGGCTGTGCCAGAGCTATTGGCTTTGATTGCAATTTGCTTTTGTGAGTTAACAATTTTAGTACATCCACATGTACATTTATAAAACCCAGAAACAATGCATACTGAAAGACAGTAAAGCGTATACAGAACAGCTTGAAACAAACTCCTGTTGTGTTTCTGCGTTCTGTTTCTTCTCTATGCTTTCATTTTGCTTCTGAGACACCCAATCCTATCTGGGCTGGGGAAAAGCAAAACACGAATGGAGAGGTATTCAGCTCTCCAAACACTTCACCAACTGAACCTACAGGACACACAGATCTCTTCTGCCAGTTTGAAGCTCTCTTTGGTCTATCTTTGCCTCAAGGTCAAATGTTAATGCTCTTCAACAGGATTAGGAGCCCACTACAGCAGAGGAATCTAGTGAAATTGTTCAGGGAGATTTCTTGAAGCTTTTGACTAAGTATACTTATTGTACTCGGATTTGGGAGAGACATTCTGACAACAGAATGGGCTTTCTTTAATGTTTTGTCTCTTCTATTCTGTAGAGCAAACTGCATGCCCTATCAAAAATACTCATCTTTGTCAACAGCAGTCACAAATCTAACTATCTGAAGAACTTCCAGCACTTACGGTAGCTCCTTGTCTCTGTACATATGCTTCACATAATCCTGATTTGTAAAATGGTATCTAAAAGATAAACAGAAAATTCAAGTGTCTGAAATATAAGAATATTTCATCAAATCATAGATTTTGGCCTATGGGTACTCTGTCTCAGAAAAGCATACTATACAATGTGCTGTTTAAGTATTCCGTACTTTATTTTAGCTATTATTCCCCTCTATGTTTAGGTGTTTGTAATACTGTAATATCATTTCTAGCTGAAGCTGCATTATCACATGAGCAAAGGACTGCCCAGAACAAAATGGCACAACATGCCCCTGCTGCACTCCTTGTGGTATCTTACCAAGGTCAGTTCTGTTCCACAAAACATTCATCCATTCATATCTTGCTCTTGGTCCTCAGACAGAACCCTTTGTAAAGAAGTGTGGCTAAATCTAATTACATATACTTATTTATGCAACAATTACTGACCGCCATTACAACTGCAATTTGATTTAGTGTTCCAATAACAGGTGCAGAAAGGACCTCCTGGTACAGGAATAGTAGCTGTCTGTAAATTAAAATTAGGAAAAGCTTCAAAAATAAGCTTCTGTTTTTAGTTTACTTTTTTCCTTACTTTGAAAAAGACTATACATGTGATCTGTAATCACTTTCCAGTGGTTCAATGTAACGTGTCAAACAAATACAGTGTTCTTTTAACCCATCCACAGTGGTCTAAGACACAGATTACAGGCCTTTGGGAAATTAATAGATCTGCCTCAAAGCATTTCATCTGGCAGAGTTTCTCATTTCTTCCCTTTACAGGGAGTACAACAACTCTTTGTGAGTACCAGAGGATGTATACATTCTTTCTGAGTGTTCTGTTCACTCTCAACATACAAAAAGTATTGGTGTCTCAAAAGATGTACTTAAAGCATTCCAAATTTGCATGTTAAAAGAATAACTTTAATCATCCGTTCCAAGTAGGTTGTTGGTTTTAACTGGTAACATTTAAAAGCATAATAGTATTTTTTTCTCCAATAGCCAGCACATCACCCATCAAAAACAAATTACTTTGAAAAATCTTATAATGTTTACTGCTAATAAGAATTGTGCTGATTTTATTACAGTTAACTCCAGTTACACTAATAGCAAACATTAGTAACTTCTGAAAATAACTCTCAAAATTAATTACCTGCAGACTTTTATCTGTGTGCTCCTCATCTCACTTTCTGGTAACTGGGGGCTCAGTGTTATTGTAGTGGTACAGAGTTTCTGCAGATCTGGCAGGCTGGTGAAGAATAGAGACTGATGCCTTCTGTCATTCATGTTATACTGCTGATTTCCCTGAGACAGAACCTGGATCTTACAAGAATGAATTGCATTCTTCTTTAAAGGCAGGTATTTACAGAACTTTGTAAGTACATGATATTGGGTAAACCACTAATCAGTTAATTATCTTCTGACAAGATTGGGTGGGTAATATACAATTAATTGGTGAACTCCACATATTTCTGTTATAAATAATGTTCTATACTTCTTCTTTTTTTTTTTTTTTTTTTTTTTTTTTTTTTTTTTTCAAGAACCAAAGTTTTAGGAGTAAAGAGAAGGGTGAAATCATCCTTTACATCTTGAGTCTATTTTTGGTCTGGAATCTATCTGGGATCCAAGAGCTGAGGAATCCTTCTGTGAAGTTTGTCCACTACTGTCTGGCAAGAAATTTTAAGTGTCAGGAGTTCAGCAGAGAGAGAGACCCTCACCAAGTCATACAAACATGGTAGACACCCTGAGAGAATGAAAACCATGGGAACACAAGTCTGCAATGGAGTTCTCTTCTTCCCATGCTAGGCCCAGTTCCTGGTGTTACAGGAGACCTGTATATTCCTTGCATAAATCCACTGCTCCTCAGGTGACAGGTCAATGCTGTATACTTACCTACATGAAAGGCAGTATCTTCTTACACAGCGCCACAATCTGTACTGATTCAGAATTGCATTAAGGTATGTTGCCCTCCTGTTATCACACTCAAATAAGAAAGTTATGCAGAACAGCATTTTTTTTTTTCCTCAGAGGAAACAAGAAGGCACACCTGTTCATTGGAGTGGAAGGTGATTAGATATACGGTGGTTCTAAAGAAGCTGTATCTCACACCCTAAGCTTTGCCTTAAAACAGAAATAGACTACATTTTGTGTCCAAGTGTATGAAGCACTCTCGGACTCAGGCCACAGTATTACCTGTGTAATACCTGATTGCTGTAATGCTGATCAGGTCTGTTGCAACTCTGTAATTTTTGGATTTTTTCTATAAAGCGTTGAAAAGAAGAACCAAAATAGCCAGAAGTTCAGACAGAGGATGTGATCTTACTCCTCCTTGCTATTTCTCCCACAAACAGACTGAGAGAGCAGTCAGTGTAAACTGTTATCATTTCATTGTGATTTACACAATTGAAACAGCAGTAACTATTTCAGGACTATATGCTGAGCAGAGACAGGAGTTTCTTTCCTGCCACAAACTTGCTCTTCAAAATGCATTATCAGTGAGATGCAGCAATGCTCACAGGTTTCATGAGTGTGAATAATATGAAGTTATAGTTGTTACCTGGCTTTCTATTACATGCCTATTCTATGAATTTCTGTACTGCAGCACAGTCCAGGTGCAATGCAAAAGGAATAGAATATTTATGACAAAAAGTACACAATTTTATTATTCAAAGGAAAAAAACAGCCCTTCACTGCAGCAGAGTTCTCAAAGTGCTCTGAAGTGGAAAGAGGGAGGTTGGAAATCTTCATATCCAAGGGGAGCCACCAGCAATGCACACCAAAAGCAGCTGTTTCAATGGTTCTCCCACCCACCTTCAGACCCAAAACCCCTTTTTGGAAATGGCCTTACCAAAGCAGTGGAGTCATCAACAAATAGAATGTAGTTTTATTGCCTAAATTTTATGAACTTGCCAGGTTTTCATGTGAAAAGCAGATCATGTATGTATCTGATTATGTAAAGCGTAATAAAAAGGAATAAAAAGTTTTGAGGAACAATGTTGCTGATGGTTTCACTGTTCTGATTTTACTTTCCATTGCTTACAATGTGACACATTGAACAGCTTTATCTCATTCTAGAAAGTTGACAAGACTCAGATAACTCCAGCTGCCTCCTTGAGCAGCAGTGGATCTTGAGCGTGTAGGAGGGATTAAAGCTGTAGATGTGTTGGTCACAACACATCATTTTAAAACCAATGCAGCTCGTGCAGAGACGACCTTCGGTCAGAGAGTGGCTGTCGCTGTTTCTCATTCAGGACGGGAGGAGGAGAAATCACGGAATTCGCAAGCTGTGTTTATTACCTTCGTACTGACCTGGAAAATGGAATAAACCTCCTCGTTAAAACTGGAAACTACTCTAAGCTGTGAGGGGCTGCAGCGGCTTGTGCCGTTGCTGTCGTACGCTGGGGGTACAGGGCACCGCTGTGTGTAAAAGCTCCGCAGAGACAACACGGGGAAACCGCGCCCCCGTGACGGCGGGAGGCGCTGAGGAACGCCGTGAGGGCGCGCCCGGGAAGGGGAGGAACCGGTAGCACACGCCCCCACCCCGGCGGCCACCTCGTTAGCCCCGCCCTTCACACGGGATCCACCAATCCGCGGCCGGTAGCGTGACGTCGTCTTTGAAAGACATATCTCTCCACCAATCAGAGAGCGAAAAGGGAGGGAAGGTGGGCGGTGATAGGCTGTTGGCTGGGCCCTATTTGGTGTCCGCGGGGGAGAGCGGGGCTGTGGTGAGTCGCGGCGGCGGCGCTCTGTAGTGAGTAGGGGACAT